>LPNX010232387.1:132188-203222 GCA_001517045.1 Pseudotsuga menziesii
CCATAACAAATTCCAGGAGATCCAGCTGGTGGAATCCACTACCATTTCTTCCAAGTATTTACCCATGCTCTTCTCTTTCATTTTGATGTAATTTTTGTGAAATTCCATGGTCAATTAAGTTTTCTAGGGAAAAGTAAAATGGGTGTTGTGGCCCACGCAGAAATTGAGGGTTTTTTCGCATATAGGGCTGGATATACGTGGAAAATTCCCCCAAACCCGCGTACATATGCGGTTTTTTTTAAAACAATCATGTATGAGGCCGTGCATAAGGTTTTTTCAATAATATAATGGAAAAATTGGCAATTTCTTGTGCGGGATGTTCCTAGAGTGGAGAGAGAGTGAACATGGTGAGGTAGAGGAAGCAGTAAGGGCCGATCTAATGGCTCAACAAGCTCTACGTACATGCGGACTCTACAAGTTTTGGTGTCTTGGTGGTTTGAAGGCCAAACCAAGACTATTACAGATGTTGGTGGATTACTAGGATCCAGACTTGAAGTCTTTCCAGATAGATAAGATGTCCCTCACTATAGAGGTGGAGGACATATACTTAATTACAGGGCTTTCTAGACGAGGGGAAGTAGTGAACCTTCGTTCTTGTGGTGGGCCAAGAGATGCCCTAACTATCGACGAGTAAATTATGGTGTACTACTATCTAGACATAGAGAAGGTGGGGAGTTAGGTCCCTACCAATGCTATACATATGATGGGCCTAAAGGCCATTCTATTGACATTAGGCAGGATAGCAGGCTTGGCATCACTCCACCAGGATTCACGGCCTCTGATGTTCTATGTAGTGGAGTGCATGAGACCCATGATTTATGACTGGAGCACTACACTACTGAGCAACATGAAACATCAGCTCAGTGAGTGTAAGCCAGGTAGAGTGCGAAACTTCGAGTTCAGCAGTATACTGGGCATGTTTTTCTTCAAGCGTGTTCCAGAATTGAGCCCCATAGTGGACGTTCCTCTTCACAGGGTTCGAGATTTGGCCCAACAGCATTGGACAGATGTGATGCACAGACTGGGGGGGTGGTAGGGTGGCCAACCCTTATCTAGCTGACTTCTTTCCATGGTGGTGACGACAGATAGTTGCCATCGATGACTACCCCTATGTGGGGATAGATTTTTGGGGGGACCAGGACATGCCATTACCACTAGGATCAACATATGGCAATATAGGTAACGAATCTCGATCCTCTCTTTTTGAAATTTTTGAGTTATTTAATTTTTTTGTGTGTTTTCTTGATTATATGGAATCAAAAAGACATATTTTTGCGTGACAATACATAGTGACATCTACCATTTGTGTGCAGATGTGGGACCATGGTGGACAGAGGGCTTCCCTCGTCATAGACGGAGGGAAAGAGGAGATGATATCACGGGTGTGGATGTGGAGCGAATGCTCCAGAGCATTCATACCAATTTTTCCAGGCTGACACACAGGGTTCCCATGGCACAAGTCGAGGACTTGCCTGAGGCTATGCAGCGCCAGGTGGTGGGTGTACCACGAGCATGGGTGCGATTGTTCCAATGGCTAGCTAGAGCCGTAGTGACCTTCCATGATCACAACCCTTATCCTCCTCCATAGGATTAGACACCTAGGAGTTTATACATTTTGTACTACTGTGTATTATATGTTAGTGGCTCGAGAGCCCCAATTTTGTATCATGGCACTATGTATTATCACATTTTGGCTTTTATATATGTGGTGATCGGTTTATTTATTTATATGTGTAAAAATTGTGTTTGTGATGAATTTAATGTGAATGAAACAAATGTCAATCTAACACGTAGTTAGCATATGAGTCAGCAACTTGATTATTAATTCTTGGAATGTGTATATATGTTATATTGTTGAATTGTCATTCTAACAATCTCACATGTAAGAATCTTCTCAATAACATTAGATCTCTAACATGGTACAAACCATTAAGCTGTGACACTACTAACTCCGAATCAAGACATACCTCAAGAGAAAGAATTCCATGTGAAATGGCATCTTGTAGAAGCTCAATAACAGCACTATATTTAGTAACATTGTTGGAAGATGGCCACAGACATACGCCTCCTGAAGACAGTACCTAACCCATAGGAGTATAAATCACCCAAGCCGCAGAGGCTGAGTGTTGAGTGTGAAATCTCGCACCATCCATGAATCCTATGTAGGTGGAAGATTCCATTGACATCTACCAAAAGAAACAAAAACTCTTCACAAACCCGATCACGATAAGAAAAAGACCTAACTATGCAAAACTGTACAATAATATACAATAAGCAGCCTTGGCTGAAGATCATGTATAGTATTTCTTAAGATAGAGCCCATTTCTAGGCTCTATCCAAGGCCGTTCCTTTGTAATCCACTAACTCATACGCACCCTTTTCTAACACACACTTGACCACATAAGGACCCCACCACATACGATTAAATTTCCCTGCCGCCAAGGGTTCTTTCCATTGTTCCCACAAAAATACCAAGACTCCTTCACTAAACCTCCTTGGATGGACACACTTATTGTACTGGACCTTTACGCGACGTTTATTGGCTTCTAGAGCCACCAAGGCATCCTGATGCTGCTCATCAAGTTGCTCAAGGTGGACCAAATGCTCCTCCAATGGTGAAGTGTCTGGTAAGAGTTCTATAGCTAGCTCCAAAGAAGGAATCTCGCATTCAACCAGCAATATCAACTCCACTCCATGTACAAGTTGATATGGAGAAAAACCAATGGCAGTCTTAACAATGGTTCGATAAGCCCACAAAGTAGGATATAACATGATGTGCCAATTATTCTTGCTTTGTGCGATGGTTCATTGGAGAATGGATTTGAGTGATTTATTCACTGCCTCTACCTGTCCATTCACTTGAGGGTAATAATAAGAGGAATGCTCTTGCTTATACCCTAACTTCGATGCCAATTCTTTCATCATATGGTTCTGAAAGTGCGAGCCATGGTCAGTGACAAGCTCTTTCGGAATCCTAAACCAAGTAATAATTTGGTTGAATATGAAGTGAGCGGCTGTCTCACCATCATATTTTACTGTAGGCATAGCCTCAACCCATTTCGTGAAGTAATCAACAGCCACTATAATATGATGGTGCCCCCAAGCCGAAGCTAGATTGCAATCCATAAAATCGAGCCCCCACTTAGTGAAGGGACTTGCGATGATAATGGGATGTAACGGGGTAGGTTTCAAGTGCATATTACATGCAAACACCTGGCAAGGGTGGCACCTCTTGACCACATAAACACAATCTTTAAAGATCAACGGCCAGAAATAACCACCACACGCCCCTCCGTGGCAATCATTCAGCACTACCTTAGCCTCTTCATGAGTTAAACAATGTAGTAAAATGGAATCTATCCCACGATGGTACAAAGTGTTATCCACTTTGAGGTATTTCTTAGAGAAGTGATGTAATCATCATCATTCATCTCATGAGAGGTGAGTAGGGGTCTTCAATGTTTGTAAATATATTATGATATCCCCATACCATGGGTCTAAAGTTGAGATTAAGAATATGTGTTCATCAACAAGCGTATCTTTACAAACCAACTCCTCAGCCTCGCTCAGAAAATATGATATAAGCTCTTCAAAAATTAAAGACTTCTTCAATTTTGCTGAAACAAACTCGAGATCGAATTCTTGCAGAATGAAAATCCATTTATTATATTTTCCCCCAATCATCCTTTGGGTGAGGATGAATTGAAATGGATTGACATGGGCTACAACCAAGGTCTGGCGAAGGAGAATATAATGTCTCAACCACTGAACCACATGTACGGTAGCTAAAGCAAGCTTCTCGACATGAGAATAACGAATCTCTGCGTCAATAAGGTTCCGACTCAGATAATATATGACATGCTCTTGGAGCTCCTCATCCTCTTAAACCAAAACCATATCAATCATCTCCATGGATGCAGCCACATAAAGTAGGAAATCACGTCTATAGTCCGGGGGACTAATCATCGGGGCCAATGCTACGGCTTGCTTGAGTGCATCAAAGGACTCCTGGGCTCGCTCATCCCAATAAAATGGGGTGTCCTTCTTCAATAGACACATGAAGCCTCTAGTCAAATTGGCAAACTTGACAACAAATATTCGTAAGACGTTTTCCATGCCTTGCAAGCATTAAAGATGACGAATATTCTTCGGGGAAGACAACTGAAGTATTGCCTCAACCTTCAAAGGGTCGACTCTTATACCCTCTTTAGAAATGATGAATCCTAACAAACGACCTGAATTCACACAAAAGATGCACTTATGAGGATTTAATCTAACTGAATAGTGCCATCATATTTCGAATACCAATCTCAAATGATAGGGATGACGCATTCTCATACAATAATGAGCAGCAAGGTCATCCAAAAATACTTCGATAATTGACTTGAGATCGTCGAAGATCAAGGTCATTTCCCGCTGAAATGTAGCTCCTGCGTTTTTAAGGCCGAAAGGAATTTTTCGATATGCAAACGTTCCTCAAGGACAAATAAATGCAGTCTTATGTTGGTCCTCAGGTTTAATTTGTATCTGATTATATCTGGAAAAGCCATCCATGAAGTAAAAAACCTCACTACCTGCACACTCATCCAAAGTCTGATCAATAAATGGTGTGGGGAAATTGTCCTTAGGACAGGCACAATTCAAATCGTGGAAATCAGTACATATGCAGATCGCTCCCTGCTTTTTATCCATCATAATGGGGTTTGAAACCCTCTCCATCAAGGGAACAGGATATATGAAACTAGCTTTCAACAGCTTCTCTATCTCTACCTTAATCATGGGTACTTTCCTAGGATTCACCACACGCAAACATTGTCGAACAGGCTTAGCGTTGGGGTAAGTCTTAATCTCATGCTCGACAATACGAGGGTCAATATGTAGCATCTTGTTGTAAGACCAAGCAAAAATATCATGGAATTCCTTAAATAGCTCGGTGTATTCTAGAATCTCAGCATGGGAACATTCCGCCACAATATAGACATTCTCAATCGTGCCAAGATTGCAAAAGATGTTGATAGGAATCATTGAAGATATGTTCGCCATGTTTCCATCAACCATCGGACCAGGAGAGCCTAATGGAACAATAGGAATACCAACTCTCTGACTAAGAACCACCCTAAAATCCTCATTCTCCAAGTAGTAAAGCTTGGGAAGAAAGTAAGATCTATGATGGAGTTCCTCCCATGGTGGCTCAACTCTCGACATAGCCTCAATAATCACTTCATCTGAAGGGAAAACCATATAAAGGCAGTCATTTGCGTGAGAAGACTGTACTACCCATGGTGGTAGCACATAAGGGTCATCCTCCTCCTTTCGCAAAGAGGAAGGACTAGGCTATGCAACACACTTGAGATTAGCTTGATAAGCTATCATAGTTGCAGGAAATGGCACGTCCGTCATGACGGGCTCACTCAGAGTGCTCGGTGTAGGAAGAATCCAAGGATATTCCATATGGCTCGTGCGAAAATACACCGATATCATAGATGTCAAAGCCTCATAGGAACTAGATCCTATCATAAGGATTGATGCAGGACAACTAAATATTTTCATGAGGGATGGATACATGCCTACACCCACACTGCTAGTTGTCAGCTGGGAGCATTCAACGATCGGGATCGAAGCTCCCGAAGATGCGGTAATAGACGGATTCTTGAATGTCATTTGATCAATCGTTATGATCGTCCCGTTATGTGGAAAGCATACAACACAGAATAGGGAAGAAGCAACGTCTTGCATACTATACATCTAGTTCCTACCCAGCAAGAGATTGTAGTCAAGGGGCGCATCAACCACCTCAACCTCTATCGCGGCGGTCTTCCCTCCCTAACGGACTTTAAGGGAAGGAAGAATGTTGTGCAGCCTAAATGATCTCCCATCGAAGGCAGTTAGCATGGTCACTAATTTAGACATCTTAAGGGAACCCAAACCCTTCCAACATGATAAATACATCACAGAAGTAGCAGCGCCTTCTTCAATCATAGTGCGCTTGATGGTCATATTAAGACATTCTACGTGAATCAAAAGAGACACATAATAGTGCAAGTGAGGCTAAAGTCTTGCGGTTTAAAATTTGATCACGGAGGAAGAATCATCATCATTCACACCAAGGGTAGAAAGCAACGCCTTCCTTTGCGAAGGACAACTCTGAGCACTTCCAATGCAGACATCGCACAAGGAGTATGGCCCAAATCCTTGATAACTGAATAGTTCTGGGCAGCTCGGGCATTTGGATTATGCCCCAAATGCTTAAGGACTCCCTTAGGAATGCGAGGTGCAGTCTCAAGTTCATCCATAGGTTTCTCAATACACAAAGGGGACCCTGGTGGATCAGGCTCTTTGCCTGGGCTGGGTTGTGACGAACCATAATCTTTCACACGGGTCACAACTTTCGCAGCACGTACCATGTTAATGCAACCACGACCACTACCCTTCAGTGAATCTTTATCACCACCATATTGGTCATGGGACCTTGAGTTCATATTTTGATTGTGCAGTAAAGGGTTAGTTAGCACAGCTAGGCCCTATGCTAAGAATCTTGAGGCTTCCTCAATACGAGGGCACAAGTAAGTGAGGTGATCATCCTTACATAACTTGCAAAGGAACTTAACCTTAAGTTTAGCTTGCTTGTCCCCACCAGCATTCTGGCCATTCTTGTCATTACTATTAGCATTCTCATTCTTATTCCCACCCTTACGATTATTTTTACCCTTTTTTCTATTCCGTCCGAGCTGCTAGTTACCCTTCTGGTCCGACGATTGCACTGAAAGTACACTCACCATTTGGGTGGGTTGAGATGAAGCCGTAGCTTGTCCCGAAGCAGATTGGTTGATTGACAATTGAATAACTTGTTTTGCAACTGAATCCACAGGTTTCACACTTGCACAACCCACAATGCCATCAGCATGTGGTCCAGGTTTGACTTTGGGGTCGAAACTGGAACGCGGAGCATTGGGAATAATATCATATAAAAAATTGGATTGAGCATAGATCAAGTCTAGTTCTTGTGCCCTAAAAATCGCTTGTTCCTCATTCTACACTCTAGATGTAGAAACATCCTTCGCTATATACGGAAATAACGTCTTGAGGAACCACTCGAGGAGGAACTCCGACGGTATAAAGGATTTAATTAACCTCTTTCGTCTACGCCACTCTTAAATATGATCAAAGATATGTGTGGCTTTATCTTGCCAAAATGTTGACAAGAGTTCAGTACCAATGTCATAACGCACTGGTAGCTAGAAGTGGTTAAGAAAAGTCATCGCAAGGTCGTCGAACAAAGCAAAAGCTCCCCTAGGTAGCTCTATATACCATTTCACGGCAGGCCCTGTAAGGGTGCATTGAAATAGCCTCAAATAGATGGAGTCCTGATGTAAGGAATTCAAAGAGCACCATAGGTGAAACGTAGTAACGTGTTCACTCAGATCCTCTCCCATTTTTCCCTCAAACTTACGAATGTCCGAGGGAAGCTTGGTAGAGATAGCCGGCCAAGCTGGGTCATGAGCTACAGGATCGTTAGTTAATATCGACAAGTCAGGAAGATTGAGCGTCATGAGGAAAGGGAGCCTAGGATGATGAGGTTGATGGACCGCTCCCTAATTCATATAGGTATGATTGTCACCATGGCCTTGGCCATAGTGCCCTCCTCCCGTATGACCCGTATAGGGTGGCGTGGAAGCACCATAGTGTGGTGGACCTTGACTAGTAGGAGCTACGAAGTCATAATTAGCAGAGTAAGTAGGTTGTTGATACCCACCCCCATAAGGTGAAGAACCTTTTCCATACCACGTCCCATAATAGGGTCCATAAGTCATCGCATGTGATGTCCCATGGGACACTTTGTAAGTAGGAGCATACGTTCTAGAATTAGGAATATACATTCCAGAAGTAGGAATGTGACCTTTAGAAGTATGAGCATGACCTCCTGAAGCTGAGACACAACTAGTCTAGTAACCACAGTACGGACATGACTCGTAGCAATGTTTCGGCCCGAAGGACCATGTGAATGAGGTGGAGCGTGAACATTTGAAGAAGTAGGGACAAAGGATAGAGGGACCTGAGTAATAATGTACGTACTAATCCCTATAGTCACTCGTCTTGGATCTAGTATCCTAATAGGATCACTAACCCTAGATCTAGGAGGAATATGTGATGTAGCATCCACCGTCGGGATGGAAGGTGCAATGTGACTAGTGCTCCCAAACCTCTCCGCATGGTAAGGAATGAGAGTGCCCCCAAGAATAGTGTTAGGCTCGAAGTCAGATTCAACATGAAATTCCAAATCATGTGTAGGAAAACCAGACATACCATAACTATCGTAGCTAGTGCTTGCGGGTTCAAAATGAGTCTCAGCATCCTCCGACATTCCATACCGGTAATGTGTCAATGGGGAATCAACCCTAGAGTGAGTAGGTATATCATGAAAGGTTCCTATCTCATAAATCATAGGACCTAACTCAGCCAATTCAGGTGAAGGGTCGTAGGTAGGAGTAAACTCCCCATCGTCTACACGAATGGGAGAAGGTGGTTCAGGAATATCCTCTATATGATCTCCCATGGTGTGTGAATCAATGTGTGAAGTAGTCCTCCTGTACTTTCTAGTTCTCTCTCCCAAAGGAGGAGGAGAAGTAGAAGGTGGAAAACCTGCTAAACGACGAGAACAGTGAGGAGCTGCACCTAAATCCACAATGACTCAAAAAATAAAAAAGACTCTATTTACGCAAACCCTAGGAAAGCTATCGTGCATAGAGCAATCACTAATAAAATCTAAAGCCAAAAGTAAGAAAACAAGGGCTGGATAAGTGAGCTCCTGAATGAAGTAGGTATGTCTTGCCTAGGAGAGGCTTGAGACTTCCATACACAACAAGCGGAGGTACGTAACCAATTATTGTGGCCCTCAGCTTCAACACATAAAGCGATTGTGCTATTCAACCCAAACCTGGCTGGGACACTTGCAGAATAACCCCTGCAAAGTACCCCCTCGCTATCCTAGATAAGGCCACTAAGGTCACCTCAATATAATCAATGCTCAGGTGGACAGTCGCAGGCGGGATTGACCGTATGGGCAGGGTAGCAAATCCCAAAACTCTCGAAAGAGCCCCCAGATACAAATGCAATCCTGGAAATATCTTCGGTGCTACTCAGTTATGACTAGGGGTCATCCCAATCAATAACCAACCACACTGCCTCATTTTTAACACCCTTTTGAGAGGAGGATCCTGAGAAACACTGGTTATACCAAGGATTTCACACACTCACCTGGACAGACACATACGTGTTGTTGTTTAGTGGTCTTGGAGAATTTACTCACAATGAACTATTCCAAGACCCTAAAACCTAAGCTTGTTGGTGCACCTTAGAAAATAAAAGAGTGTAATTCATTTTAATTTAGCATTGATTTTAATTGGCTTTATTACTCAAAATAGGGATATGACCATGCAACTAATGGTGTCATGACATAACATAAAGTAAAATATACACCTAACAATCAATGCAAATGCATTGCGTCCATGGAAACAGGGTATGCTACTATGTCAAATGCACATTTTTTCTTCAAATGATGAATGCAAGCTTTCCTATATGAAGTCCTAACTAGTACTCCAAAGCAAATCTAGTGCAAGTACAATTCAAAATGCAATGCATGATGATAAGCAAATGTTTTTGGATTTTTTGAAATAAAATGAGATACAAAAAGCAAAAGAATGATTCTATGACCCCTAGAATCTGTAAGCACACTCAAATAGCACTCAAGCAGAGCACTAAGGTAAAAGAACTCTAATGCACTAATCCCAAACAAAAAATCGAAAATGCCATGACAAGAACCTTCTTAAAAAAAAAATTAGCCTAAAAAAAACGTTTCTGGTCAGAAACAGAGGTATGAATAGACTCAGGAAGTGCCAAAGGAGACTCAGCAATCATAAAACTTTACCCAGCAACCATTTAACTTCCACAAAAAGGGAAAACTAAGGGCATACGCGACTGTTCATATTAAACCCACGTGCATACGCAGAAATCGCAGAGAAACCGACGTGTATATGCGACTGTGAGTTAAAAACTCGCGTACAAGAAGAAAGGTGCATAAAATCAAGGTAAGCAGACAAGCTGAGACAAAATTCACACCAATTAGACACTACCAGGCATACATGCCCCCAGACCCGACACAGAAACAAGAGAGAAAGAGCAATTCAAATTCATTGAATGCCGATAGAACAACCCCCAAAGGACAACTACTAGGAATTCCCCAACGAAGTTGCCAATTCTGTTACGGAGAGAAATTCCTATGGCTTGGGGTACCACAACAAACAGCTTGACTCTAGAACTCAATCTTTTCTAATATGAAATAGAAAGTAAATGTCTAACACTAAAGGATCAGACCTCGTACCTTATTCTGAACAGTTGAATTAGATCCCCGTTGAGCTTTCCAACTTTAGCTTGAATTGATAAATTACTTCCTCAACAACAAGTAAACAATACAAGCATACTATATATCATGGTGTTAGATCTATTCTAGCATATATAATCAACAATGTATAAGCATTTGAAATAATCCCATGGATAATATATTCCTTAAAACACACATTATTGGACAGGAAAAGATATTTCTATTAATATAAATCAGAGATTACAATAGATACAACCTCTGATGGCACGTCTGCGAACTGGAGAAACTGAATCAACCACTTGGGCCTCCACCACCTCAATCCTCCATCTCTCGATAGAAATCTCACAAGCAAAAGGAAAGATTGGGAAGAACACACTAGTGCTCCAAGGGACAAAGGGATGCAGAATCAAGCATAAGTTCTAGCAACAATGGACTATAGTTTCTTTGCTCTCAATTCTTTCATATGCCTTCAATGTACCATAGAGTTCCTTATATAGCTTTTCAAAGGGGTAATGAAAGGTCAAATCCGAGCGATCTCAAGGCATAGGGAAGGCCAGGAGTTAAGTGAGTCAGATCCATGTCAAGGAAAACTCCAAAAGGACTTGGATTTTGTACACATCCCGATGTACACGGTTTTAGTGGTCAAACCCACGTATATACACGATTAAGGGATTAAAAGTCGCCTATAGAATTTTTGACATGTTTATAGGGATGATCAATGAAACATCAAAGGACAAAAAATGGTCCATGGGGACTAAGGAGTCTGCAACGGGACAGGGGAAGGCCATACAAAGTGTGATTCACCTAGAGTGGTAAAATCAGCTATAATAGGACTAAAGAAACATTTGTGGAATCTTTTGTTATTATGAGAAATTCAAGAGGCCGTATTTAGTTATAGTCGTATTATTGAATCTATGAACTTGATATTTTTGTTCATATGCTCAAAATCATACAAAATTGGATTAATGATTAAGAAACCTGGTCGATCATTATTTCTAGTCAAAAGGAACCAATTCAATTCAATGGATTAATATTAAGATCAAAGGCAATGAGGGATCATTTCAATTAGATTGTTCCAAGTAGATTGTTTTGAAGAATGTAATTCAAATTTCTCTAGTAATAGTGTTTTCCATATTAGTTCCAAATAGTACCAGATGATTTTGATGTATTATTTCAAGTTGGGTTTATTTTCCTTGGATATTTTTTATCAGTTTGGATTTCATTCCAATCCTACACAAATAGTGTATGCACCTCACAAGTTTAGCTCCCTGGGTTAACAATTTAATGTCATCTATTATTGGTGATATATTTTTACTAACATTTTTGGAATCATTGTTGGCACGCTGTTTTGGGATACATTAGTTTCACAACATCATGGATGTTGCGCAAGGTCAAAGACACTGCACAAGTAGAAGATGGTGTGCAAAGTGAAAATGGAATATTTTATCTATTCTTATGTAGTTTTGGACCACATTGTGTGGATGTTGGTCATTGTGTTTTAGAATAACTTAAGACTTAGTTAGGAAGTTGTCTACATGGACCTTGAATGTAAAGGCACAAGCCTATAAGTGTTAGATTTTTATCATTTACGCAATATGATCTAGGATCTTATCTGAGAGAATAACATGCACAACAAAAATCACAAGAGACAAGAGACACAAATAATTTTCCTCGGGGAAACCATAAAGGAGAAAACCTCACAACTTCCTCAGAGACAGAATGAGCACCAATGGCAGTAGTAAAACCCAAAGACAGAAAAGATGATCTCCACAGTTGTTCTCTCTTTCTCACTTGAGAGAGATTCTCCTCTCTCACTCATGTGCCTCAGTGAGTGAATGTGTGTGTAATAAATAGAGAGGATCACTCTCTATTTATATTATTTCATTCACTTAATGTTGACTCCAACATGTTGGCCTCACTTAAAAATTACTTACCAGGGACGACATCTTTAGGAGAGTATAATAACCCTAGTTCCCCTCAACTATGGGGACTTTTCCCTCCGATAAACAAGGAGGGTTAACCTTGACTCAATTGTGGGGACTATTGCCCCAACTTACAATGGAGGGTTAACCTTAATGACTTTACATGACTTGTTTACATTATTAAATCTCCTGATCGAAACATCGGGGCATGACATGGCACAATTACATTACAGATACTTCCCGCAATAAAAATCAGGGTACAATACATAAGATATACAAGTGAATACATTCTGAATTTATAAATGCATCAAGACTCCCTATTAACTATGAAGGTATTCTCTAGACATAATTTAATCACCACAAGTATTCTTCTCTGTATCATCTGGATCATCATCAAGTCATCCTCATCTTCAAGTCATCTTCATCGTCAAGTCATCTTCATCAAGTCTGGATCATCACTGGATCATCATCAAGTTGGGATCATCACTTGATCTGGAACATCACTAGATCATTATTGGATCATCATCAACATTACTGCTTCCGTTATCTCGATCAACTGGTGCTATCTCTCAATTCTTCTTGTCATAGGAAGTTATACAGAGCCAGCCCTTTTTCATGCTGGTTGTATTCCTAACCTCCACATAGGTCTTTATCAGTAGAGTCACCCATTTTTCATGCTAGATGTACTGCCTTGCCTTGCAAGGACTTCCGCTACAGACCTAGTCATTTTTCATACTGGATGCAGCACCTTGCCTCTTGCATGGATTTCCCCTCCAAAGCCAATCCTTTTTCATATTGGATACAACACCTTGCCTCTTGCAAGGATTTCCTCTATAGAGCCTATCCTCTTTCATACTTGATGAAACACCTTTCCTCTCACAAGGATTTCCCCTACATAGGCAATCCCTTTTCACACTAGATGCAGCACCTTGCCTCTCGCAAGTATTTCCCCTACAAAGCTAGTCCTTTTTCATACTAGATGTAGCACTCAGCACTTACATTTGACCATGGGAGGAACCAATCCTACCACCATGCCAGAAAGGCACAACACTTATATCTTACCATGGGAGGACCCACCTAACACCATGTCAGAAAGGCTTAGCACTTACATTCGACCATGGGAGGCCTAACCTGCCACCATGTCAAAAGGGCTCACGGACTCATCACTTCCCCTTGGAAGGAATCTCGATCTGATGAACACCAAGCTTCTCCCTGAAGTAATAAAACTTCACTCTGGCTAATGGCTTGGTCAACACATCATCTATATGCTCATCCGTCACAACATACTGGAGGTTCACTACTCCCTTCTCCACTATATACCTGATACAGTGGTATTTGATCTTAATATGCTTCAAATTTTCATCGAACACAGGGTTCTCTGACAACTTCACACAACTCTATTTGTCGCAATATATACAAGTAGCATCCAACTAGAGATCAAACAAATCAAATAGTATCTTCCTCAGCCATACTGCCTCGAAACTAGTTGAACAAGCTTCAATATACTCTGCTTCGGTTATACTCAGTGCCACACAGGATTGTTTCCTTCTAAACCAAGACATCACACCTGATCCCATGATGAAGCAGCACCCAGAAGTTCTCTTCCTATCAATGGCACTGCCTGCCTAATCTGAATCCACATAAACTTCTAGGTTAATCTTCTGATTCACCTCATACTTGAGCCCATACTCAACTGTACCCTTCAGGTACCTCAGAATATGCTTTGCAGCAATCAGGTGAACATGTATATGATCCATCAGGTACTGGCTCAATGTGTTCATAGCAAAGCAAATATCTAGTCTCATGTTCATCAAGTACATCAAGGACCCAATCATCTGACGATACATCATAGCATCAACCGACTCTTGATGAAGCACCACTCAATAGCTTCATGTTCGATGCCATAGGTGTGGTCATTTCCTTGCAGTCTATCATCCCTTGTCCTAGGGAGATTCCATCTAAATTCTACCACACCTCCATGCCTAGAAATTAGTGCATTATATCCAATTCCTTCATATCGAACTCAGTAGAAAGTCTCCTTCTTATAACTTTAATGAGTTCCTCTTTTCTGTCAGGAACAAGTGAACAACATATAACAAGAGAATCACTGGTCTTTTGACTTCAATCTTGAAGCAAAGGTTGGAGTCCACTTTACTCTCAGTAAAGCCTAGAGTCATCAGTAAGTTGTTCATCCTATTGTATCATGTTGAACCTCAGGATCTTCTACAGTCACTCCCTCTGAAGTAGAGCATCATTATCCCTCTGTCTTTCGTACTCTATGCATTGAAACATTTTGTATAGGAGTGACAAGTAGCTTCCTCTGCTACTAATATTCTATGTATCCATATAGGGTCATTGGATACCAAGATCCTCTATCTTGAACCTTTTCAAAATTTCTTCTTGCACCCATCTATGAGCTTTTCATCCTCTATAGGATTTCATCTTCAACCTTGTAGGAAAAGTTAAGATCTTAATCAAGCTCCTCATGTATGTGTTATCCCATAGGTGTCTTATGAGCTCGTACAAGGCCTTATTTAATTTGCACACATGATTCTGCCTATCATGTGTCTCAATTCCCACTGGATACAAATGTCTCTTCGTAGTCTATGCCTTATTTCTATGAGAAGCTTGATGCTACCAATATTGCCTTGTATCCCACGATGTTTTCATCTACTGCATGGAAGATACTACGAACTTCCCTTCAGGTCTCAATGCTGCATCTTAGACATCATTCTTCTTGAACTAGTACTCTCCTTCCCTTTCTTCTTAGCTACTTCTTCATAGCTGGAAAGATCTACATCAATGATGTCACTTAATAGTGTCACATAACTACACTGTGTTTGAGGCCTCTTGAATTCTTTGAAAGTATCGTCATATTCTTCTTTATATGTCGTCACTTGTTCTTCGGAACAAGTCTCATCCTTGTTTTCTTGTAGGTGATTATGTATGCAATCTTTCCTACAAGTCAAATGCATTTGTATGGTTAGAAACATTTCATAAGGCATATTCATAATGACAAATTCTTATGCGTAAATATATGATCATGCAACTATTTTAGCCAATACAACATTCATCCATATCTCAAGGAAACTTTCTAGATGCCTTCCATCTCTACCAAGACAACATTGATATTGTGCACTAATCCAATATGTCAGCAAAAATGTTTCATTCTAGATAAGTAGAAATGGAGAGTTGTATAGCACCATGAGCTGCTTACCCATCACATGCATATTAGTAGTATATTGTCATTAAAGAAAACATGATATCATGCATAACACATCAACTCAATATAAACAAGTGCATAACAAAACAATATCATGGAATGACAATTGAATACTTATCTTTATTTTTTTGTGGGTAGACTCCTTCTTGAGCCTTTAGCTTCATCATCTTATTTATTCATAATAGCATCATTTCTTATCCAAATACTAAGATGGATAAGAGGTTCTTCAAGAGTTGAGTTCTTCATATTCCTCATCGCTTGAGGGATCTTCTTTAGATGGTGAGAGCTTGATATTCAGTTGCTCCCATCTTCTTTTCTCTTGTTAGGAGTCGAGCTTCTTCTTGTTTGTTCTCTTCCCAAAGTTTGCTGAAAGTAATCACTTCCTTCTGGCACACATTCCTCAAATGAATGAATCCCATGATCTTGGGAGGCCATTCAAGGTGGTTATCACAACTTCTACATTCTCCACTTCTTATTCTACCGCTTCAAGTTGTTCTTTGATTTGAGAGACCCTTGTAAAGTATGACTGTATGGTCTCTGCATTCTGGATCTTCACATTCATCAATTGTTTTCCCAAAGTCATCTTCTAATTTATGTTCTTTCCTTCAAATATCTTGATCAAGGAATCAAACATCTCTTTCGGTGTCTTTAGGGAAGACACTTGTGGTATAAGGTGACTCGTGATTGAATCATCAATGATATTCTTGGCCTTGACCAAGTTCTTCTTATGTAAGTCTTTTAGCCTCATCTCCCTCTAGAACTGGAACCTCTCCACTTATGTAGGTGTCCAATTCAATTTTTTTTTCAAGAACTAGTGAGATCCAATACTTCCATGCTTGAAATTTGTCAGTTTCACCACAATTTTCATCAAGCTAGTGTGACTACTCATTTATAAATGAGAACCTCAAATGTAAATAGCAAAAGATTAGATCTTACTGATTTGAGGTGTCCGTCCTAGTTCTAGAGCTCGCTGATCTAGGGTTTGTCAAAGAAACCCTAATTTTCAAAACTTGGAATCTTTTATATCTGATTGGATAGAAAGATATACCTCTTCAAGGTGAGCTGTACAATGTAATCATTTTCTGAAAATAGTGGAGGGAAGCTCCTGGAACAGGAAGCCCTGGTTTTCCAATTTTTTCTATAGAAAGTCTTGATACTGTGTCTATGGTACATTTGAAATTACAGCTCCTATGGGTCTGAAATTTCATAATTCGGTAACTTAATCTATTCATGTTCCAATACCATAGGTTTCATTAGTATTGGTTTCACCAATTGGAAATTATGATCATTTTCCCAAGGTGACCTGTTTCATGACTGTTCAGGATAGCAAAGTTGTACGGACTACCACATGTCAATGTTTCATATTCGGGGTCTGAAACTTTGAACAGAGAAATTAATGTCCATTCCCTTTCTAGAAAATCTTGAGAAATTTCATTTGGACCTTCGTAGCCCGAGATATAGAAATTCTCCCCAGGTGTCCTATTTGGGGACGAATCTTGGGAGAGGATGGAACCCTAACTTGAAGGAATCATATCTCCTAGAATATAAAGAATATAAGGATGAAACATGGACATAGTGTACATCAGGAATTTTTCTTCGACCTATGAATGTTTTGGCACCTGATCCTTCTCCAATATCATGATATAGCAAATCTACCAAAACTATTAGTTTCAATATTGTAGTGTTTTTCAGGCCCGGGGTCAAACTAGGGTTTAACTTTCCTGGATTTTCACTCAACCAAAAATATCGATCCATGTATCTCAAATTATATTTTGATGAGGAGATAAATCCTATGCTAGGCTCACTCAAAAATTCCTCTTCTATAAAAATCCCTAATTTTCCACACCAAAGACTGAAAATGCCCAGAATAAAATTTTACTTCGACAGAAAGATCCACCCTTCATTGGAGAGTTAGCCTAGCTTTATTTTGCTGATGGATTGTGGAGAGAGACCGAAAAAGTAAGAATCCCTAGCTTCCATGGATGCACATTTTCTTCTTCTTAGGTTAGCTCTGATACCATGTTATATTTTTATCATTTAAGCAATATGATCTAGGATCTTATTTGAGAGAATAACATGCACAGTAAAAATAACAAGAGACAAGAGACACAAAGAATTTTCCTTGGGGAAACCATAAAGGATAAAACCCCACAACTTCCTCAGAGATAGAATGAGAACCAATGGTAGCAGTAAAACCCAAAGATAGAAAAGATGATCTCAACAGTTGTTCTCTCTCTCTCTCTCACTTGAGAGAGCTTCTCTTTTCTCACTCATGCACCCCCATAAGTGAGTGTGTGTCTAATAAATAGAGAGGCTCACTCTCTATGTATATTCTTTTGTTCACTCAATTTCCACTCCAACAAGTAAACCTCACTTAACAATTACTTGCCAGGGCCGACATCTCTAGGAGAGTCTAATAACCCTAGTGCCCCACAACTATGGGGACTTTGCCCTCCGATCAACAAGGAGGGTTAATCTTGACTCAACTGTGGGGAATATTGCTTTGACTTACAATGGAGGGTTAACCTCAGTGACTTTACATGACTTGTTTACACTATTGAATCTCCTGATCGGAACATCGGGGCATGACATGACTCAATTACATTATACATACTTCCCGGAATAAACATCGAGGTACAAACATAAAATATACAAGTGAATACATTCCAAAGTTAAAAATACATCAACAATAAGTAGATGTAGAATTACAAGTGTGAGATATATCTTTAGAGAGCACTTTGTGAGCAATCTTTGGATCTTATGCTTGAGTGATCTTTGTCGTTGAGCACTTGTTGATCTATGAACTGTTTTTGGAGAACCTATGATTTTGCATAGAATTTAATATGACATGAAGGAAGTTGAACTGAATCATTGTGCTCTATTTTGTTTTCTTGTTTTATTGTTTTATGCGGCTCAATTATGAATGCAATTTCATTTGTGACATGGATCTGTAAATGATGCGATGTTTCTTTCAGTTTAATGATATTATTTTGCTAGATCTATTTGCGTATTAATATGTTTACTTTGTTATGGGATAAAATGTGATTTATTGAATGATGATGTGGTTGAATAATTAGATCTGTTAAATGTTGCGCAAAGTTGATAAATCTGTTAATGCTGAGCTAATTTGATAAGTAGATGCACACTGTTCTCTCTCATTATGTGGAAACTTGGTTTCATCAGTTCTCCCTCGATCATTTTGGGTGAGACTTCATTTGATCTATGGGTGTTTTTGGACGAGGTGAAACCTGTCTGGGCTAGTGCTCAAGGAGATCCTAGTGGTTTCGGTGTCGATAGAGTGGGAACCCCTATTGACTGGTTTTGTTGACTAAGTTTGTGTCAAAAAATGGTTATGTTTATAGGACCTTGTTGCAACTGAAGGGAGGACATGGTGTGGCATCTGACAAAACTGGAAATTCAAGATTGGTTCGACCAGAAGCTACGAGAATTTGTAAAGAAGGAAAATCAAAACCCTAGACTGATGATGGACAAGTGGCTGGCACTGTACATACACGAAGGTCCACATGAGTATTTTTTTGTTGAATTTCCCATTATACTATACGAGTGGTTGGTGCTATTTACCTACAAAAAGAAATTTTTTTAAGGAGGTGAACCAATGTCTTGGATCCCTGAATTGATCTAGGAGTTGCAGGAAACTGAAAACAAGGCATTGCAAGTTGTTGAAGTCTGGCTATATAGTATCTTGGAAGGATATATCACTGAGTTCGTGGTTTATACTACCAAGTCCTACAGTGAAGTAGGAAGGGAATTTTTTAGCAGACCAAGGGTAGGTTCTTACTGTCCTTGCAATTTTCAATTAAGATGCTTGTATTCGAAAAAGGCATACTGAAGATGCACCTTGAGTAGTAGAAATCTGTTGTGTGAGGGTTGTGGATACCATGAAGAAAGGGGGGAGACAAATGGAATGATACGGGGTAGATGGGTGCAAGTCACAATGAGACTATGAGGGAATTCGAGTAAGAGAGTGGTCTTACGAAAGGAGGAGCAAGGTTTCAACAAGAGAAGAGGCAGAGGACAGGGGAAGGTCCTGCTGCGATAGAAATGTAAGACCATGAAGGAAGAAAACACAGGACAAAGATACCCTATAGTGATGATGCGAATGAACAGGCTATGCCTGAAGTAGAGGTAAGATCAACCCCCCAAAAAAATGTACCCACACCTCCACGCACTACATCGCAATCGGAAAGAAACACAAGTTCAACACCGACTTGTCCATGTTGATGTAATTGTAACTTCGAAATGTATTCACATGTATATCTTATGTATTGTACCCAAATGCTTATTCTGGGAAGTGTTTGTAATGTAATTGAGTCATGTCATGCCGCAATGTTCTAATCGGGAGTTTCTATAATGTGAACAAGTCATGTCAAGTCGTTATGGGTAACCCTCCTATTGATCAAGGGTTAAAGTCCCCACAGTTGTGGGGCCCTAGGGTTATTAGAATATCCTAGAGAATTTGACCCTAGGTGACTTATTGTAATTTGCGGCAATGGTCCCCACCATTGTGTTAAGGTTAACCCTCCTTATTGATCGGAGGGGCAAAGTCCCCACAAGTTGTGGGGCACTAGGGTTATTAGACTCTCCTAGAGATGTCAGCTCTAGTAAGCACTTGTTAAGTGAGGCCAACATGTTGAAGTGGAAATTAAGTGAATGAAAGAATATAAATAGAGAGTGAGCCTCTCTATTTATCACACACACACTCACTCATTGGTGCACATGAGTGAGAGAGAAGTTACTAGGAAAAGAGAAAGACTATTGCTATCGGGAGATCATCTTTATGTTTTCGGGTTTTACTTTTGGTGCTAATTCTATCTCTAAGGAAGTTGTGGGGCTTTCTCCTTTATGGTTTCTCTGAGAAAAATTATTTTTGTCTCTTTCCTCTTGTGTTTATTATTGTGCATGTTATTCTCTCAGTTAAAGATCCTAAGATCATAATGAGACCTTGAATGATAAAAATCTAACATGGTATCATATCTAACCTGAGAAGAAGAAATTGTGTAGCTTCAGAAACTAGGGATTGTTAATTTTTGGGTCTCTCTCCACAATCCATCAGCAAAATTATGCTAGGCTGACTCTCCATTGAAGGGCGCATCTATCTGTTGAAGCAGAATTCGATTCCAAGCATTTTCAATTTTCGATGTAGGAAATTAGGGATTTCTACAAAAAAGAAATTTTTTAGTGAGCTTGGTATAGGATTTCTCTACTCATCAAAATTGAAGTTTAGAGACCTGGGTCAAGATTTTTGGTTGGGTATAACTCCAGGAAAGTCAAACCCTAGTTTGACCCCGGGCTGAAAAAACCCTAAAATACTAAAACTGATACGTTTTCGTACATTCGCTATATCTCAGGATTGGAGAAGCCTCAGGAGCTGAAACTTTTGCAGGCCAAATATAAAATCCTGATTTACATACTATCCAACATTTAGCCTCAGCTTCACTATATTATAGGAGATATGATACCTCCAAGTTAGGGTTCCAGCCTCTTCCAAGATTCATCCCTAAATACGACACCTGGGGAGAATTGCTATATATCGGGCTACAAAGGTCCAAATTAAATTTTGGAAGATGTTCCAAAAAGGGAACAGATTTTAATTTCTGTGGTAGAATTTTCATACCCCGAAGATGAAACAATGACACATGGAATTTCGTACAACTTCGTTGTACTGAACAGTCCTAAAACAGGTCACCTTGGGAAAACGATCATAAGTCCCAATTGGTGAAACCAATTTTGATGAAACCTGTGGTTTTGGAACAGGGATAGGTGAGGATACCTTAGTGAAAGGTTTCATATACATAGGAGTAGTAATTTTATATATATCATAGAAATAGTATTAGGAATGTCTGCAGAAGAAATTGGAAAACTAGGGCTTCCTGTTCCAGGAGCTTCCCTCCTCTGTTTTCAAAAAAGGAGTACATTGGACAGCTCACCTTGAAGAGGTCTATATTTCTAGCCAGTCAAATCTAAAAGATTCCAAGTTTTGAAAATTAGGGTTTCTCTGACAAACCCTAGATCAGCCAACTCTGAAACCAGGACGGACACCTCAAATCAATAAGATCTAATATTTTGCTATTTTCTTTTGAGGTTCTTATTTAAAAGTGATCTATCACATCAGCTTGATGATAAGATTTTTGAAGTTGACAAATTCCAAGCATGGAATTATATGATCTCTCTGAAGAAAATGAATTGGAGACCTACATAAGAAGAGAGGTTCTAATTCCAGAGAGAGATGAGGCTAAAAGCCTTACACCAAAAGAACTTGGTCAAGGACAAAAAAAGATCATTGTTGATTCAATCACGGATCACCTTACACGACAAGTGTCTTTCCTAAAGACACCAAAAGAGATGTTTGATTCCTTGTCCAAACTATTTTAAGGGAAGATCATAAATCAGAATATGACTTTGAGAAAACAGAAGAAGAAGTGGAGAATGCAGAAGTGGTGATAGCCACCTTGAATGGCCTCCCAAGATCATGGGATTCATTCATGTGAGGAATGTGTGGTAGAAGGAAGTGATTGCTTTCAACGAACTCCAGGAATAGAACACACAAGAAGAAGCTCGACTTATAATAAGAGAATATAATATGGGAGCAACTGAAGATCAAGCTCTCACCATCCAAAGAATATCCCTCAAGCGATGAGGAATACGAAGGACTCAACTCTTGAAGAAACTCTTATCCATCTTAGCATTTGGATAAGAAACGATGAATGAAGAAGATAATGAAGTTGAAGGCTCAAGAAGGAGTCTACCCACGAAACAAATAAAGATAAGTATCCAATTGTCACTTCATGATATTGTTTTTTTATGCATTTGTTTATATTTAGTTGATGTATTATGCATGATAGAATGTTTGCATTAATGACAGTATACTACTAATATGCATGTGATGGGTAAGTAGCTCATGGTGCTATACAACTCTCCATTACTACTTATCTATAATGAAACCTCTTTGCTGACATATTGGATAAGTGCACAATCTGAATGTTGTCCTGTAGAGATGGAAGGCATCTAGAAAGCTTCCGTGAGATATGGATGAATGTTGTATTGGCTAAAGTAGTTGCATTATCATATATTTATGCATAAGAATTTACCATTATGAATATTTCTTATGAAATGTTTCTAACCATACAAATTCATTTTACTTGTAGGAAAGATCACATACATAATCACCTACAAACAAAGAAGGATGAGACTTGTTCCGAAGAACAAGTGATGACAGTTCAAGATGAAGAATAATATGACAAATGCAATGACATCATTGATGCAAAACCTTCCAGCTATGAAGCAGTAACCAAGAATAAAGGGAAGACCAGTTCAAGAAGAATGATGTCTAGGATGCAGTATCGATACGTGAATGGAAGTTCGTAGTTCCATCATATAGTAGATGGAAACATTGCGAGATACAAGACAAGATTCGTAGCACAAGGCTTCTCATGAAAAGAAGGCATAGACTACAAAGAGACATTTGCATCTAGTGGCAATTGAGACACATGATAGGAAGAATCATGTGTGTAAATGAAAGAAGGCCTTGTATGAGCTCAGAAGACACCCATGGGATAACACATACATGTTGAGCTTTATGAAGATCTTAACCTTTGCTACAAGGTTGAAGATGAAATCCTATAGAGGATGATAAGCTCATAGATGGGTTCAACAAAAACCTTTGAAAAAGTTCAAGATAGAGGATCTTGGTATCCAGTGACCCTAGATGGATACATAGAACATTAGTAGTAAAGGAAGCTACTTGTCACTCCGATACAGAATGTTTCAGTGCATAGAGTACAAAATACAGAGGGAGAATGATGCTTCGCTTCAGAAGGAGTGACTGTAGAAGATCTTGAGGTTCGACATGGTACAACAAGATGGACAGATTACTGATGACTCTAGGATTTACTGAGAGTAAAGTGGATTATAACCTTTGCTTCAAGGTTGAAGGTGGAAGACCAGTGATGCTCCTTTTATATGTTGATGACTTGTTCCTGACAGAAAAGAGGAACTCATTAAAGTTTCAAGAAGGAGACTTCATACTGAGTTTGAGATGAAGGACTTAGATATGATGCACAACTACTTTCTAGGCATGGAGGTGTGGCAGAATGCAGATGGAATATCCCTGGGACAAGGGATGATGGACCGTGAGGCCATGACCACACCTATTGCATCAAACCTGAAGCTATTGAGTGATGCTTCATCAAAAGCGGTTGATGCTACGATGTATCATTAGATGATTAGGTCCTTGATGTACCTGACAAATATGAGACCAGATATTTGCTTTGCTGTGAACACCTTGAGTGAGTTCCTGATAGATCTGAGACATGTTCACTTGATTGCTGCAAAGCATATTCTGAGGTACCTAAAGGGTACAGTTGATTATGGGCTTAAGTATAAGGATGATCAAAAGATTTATCTGGAGGGTTATGTTGACTCAAATTGGGCAAGCAATGCCATCGATAGGAAGAGCACTTCAGGGTGTTGCTTTAGTATGGGATCAGGTGTGATCTCTTGGTTTAGCAATAAATAGTCTTGTGTGGCACTAAGTACAGCTGAAGCAATGTATGTTGCAACTTGTTCAGCTAGTTGTGAGGCAGTATGGCTAAGGAAGCTACTATCTGATTTATTTGATCCTTAGTTGGATGCTACTTATCTATATTGCAACAACCAGAGTTGTGTGAAGTTGTCTGAGAACCCAACGTTCCATGACAAGTCAAATCATATCAAGATGAAATATCACTATATCAGGGATATGGTGCAAAGAGGAGCAGTGAATCTCCAGTATGTTGCGACGAACAAACAGATAGCTAATGTGTTGGCTAAGCCATTGGCCAGAGTGATGTTTGAGTACTTCAGGGAGAAGCTTGGTGTTCTCCACATCGAGGTTCCCTCTAAGGGGAAGTGATGAGTCCGTGAGCCATTCTGACATGGTGAGAGGATTGGTTCCTTCCATGGTCAGATGTAAGGGCTCAGCCATTCTGTCATGGTGAGAGGATTGGTTCCTTCCATGTCAGATATGAGTGCTGAACCATTCTGATATGACTATAGAATTGGTTCCTATATGATCAGATATAAGCATTGATTTCCATTCTCTTAATGGATGTACCTAGTCAGTTACCAAGAATACTCATTCTAGGAGTGAGGGACATTCTGATATGACTGTGGGATGTAGTCTCACATGATCAAATATAAGTGTAGGTCCATTCTGATGTGATTGAGGGATGTGTTCCCACTTGATCAGATATAAGGGTTGATGCCATTCTCTGGGAGAATAGAGGCACCTGGTCAGTTACCAGGAACCCTCAATCTGGGACTGAGAGCCATTCTGACATGGTGAGAGGATTAGGTTCCTTCCATGGTTGGATGTAAGGGCTTGGCCATTCTGACATGGTGAGAGGATTAGGTTCCTTCCATGGTCAGATGTAAGGGTTGGGACATTCTGACATGGTGATAGAATTAGGTTCTTTCCATGGTTAGATGTAAGGGTTGGGCCATTCTGACATGCTAAGAGGATTAGGTTCCTTCCATGGTTAGATGTAAGAGCTGGGACATTCTGACATGATGGTGGATGTGTTCCTCTCATGGTCAAATGTGAGTGTTGGGCATGCCTTTCTGATGAGATAAGGTCAGATGTAAGAGTTGGTTGGGCCATTCTGACTTAGGGTCAGATATAAGCGCTGAAGAAGACCTACATGGAGGTTAGGCCTAAAACTAGCATGAAAAAAGGTTGGCTCTGTAGAAATTCTTGTAATGAGAAGAATCATGAGATAGCACCAATGATGATCCATATCCATTGATGATCCAGATCTAGTGATGATGATCCAGATCCAGTGATGTTGATCCAGCGGAGATGATCCAGATCGAGTGATGATCTAGATCCAATGATGATGATCCAAATCTAGTGATGATCCATATCCAGTGGTGATGATCTAGATCGAGTGATGATCTAGATCAAGATGAAGATGATGAGGAGTCGATGATGATATAGATGATATAAAGAAGAATACTTGTGCTGATAAATTGTGTCAAGAGAATACCTTCCTAGTTAACAGGGAGTGTTGATGTAATTGTAAGTTCGGAATGTATTCACTTGTATCTCATGTATTCTACCCTGATTTTTATTCCAGGAAGTGTTTGTAATGTAATTGAGTCATGTCATGCCCCGATGTTCCTATCGGGAGTTTCTATAATGTGAACAAGTCATGTCAAGTTATTGTGAGTGACCCTCCTATTGATCAAGGGTTAAAGTCCCTGCAGTTGTGGGGCCCTAGGGTTATTAAACTATCCTAGAGAATTTGAACCTAGGTGAGTTATTGCAAGTCGAGGAAATGGTCCCACCATTGTGTTAAGGTTAACCCTCCTTATTGATCGGAGGGGGAAAGTCCCCACAAGTTGTGGGGCACTAGGGTTATTAGACTCTCCTAGAGATGTCGACTCTAGTAAGTAATTGTTAAGTGAGACTCTCTATTATCACAAACACACTCACTCATTGGGGCACATGAGTGAGAGAGAAGTTGGTGGGACAAGAGAGAGACTACTGCTGTCAGGAGATCATCTTTAAGTTTTTGGGTTTTACTTTTGGTGCTGATTTTATCTCTAAGGAAGTTGTAGGGTTTTCTCCTTTATGGTTTCCCCGAGGAAAATTATTTGTCTCTTGTCTCTTGTGTTTATCATTGTGCATGTTATTCTCTTAGTTAAAAATCCTAAGATCATAATGCTTGCTTGAATGATAAAAATCTAACTGTCCAACATGCTAGTAGCACTCTAATAGTAGTAGTACATCAACAAATGTAGGAATAAGTCCTAGGATGGCGGGTGAGAAGGAAAAATTACCTTTATTTCATGGGAATGGGATCGAGGATCCCTAGCATTACTAGTTCCTGTGTGAGGTAGTATGGACTATTATACAGACTGTAGATGATGATGTCAAGAAGTTCTAATTGGAGACAACTCTTTGAGGTCACGCACTGGATTGGTATATGAAATTTGTACAAGTTCGTACGGGCACTCCAGTGAAGACATTGGCAAAAGTCAGGAGAGGCCTTATTGAAGAATTCAGAAAACCAAAGTCTGAAGCACAGTACATTATAGAATTGAAAGAAATTAAATAGCATAAAAACAAGACCGTTTGGGACTTTGATCAAATATTCAAGACACTAATGGAAAGAGTCAGTTTTGAGATGAGCGACATCCAGCATAAAGAATGGTTTATTGCAGCCTTTCTAACTCATATCAGACTACCACTGATGTAGCAGAAGATCATGACAAAGAGTGAGGCTCTGGATATTGGGATGAAGTTGGAAGCTTCACCTATCGAAGAAAATGCAATCAGGATGAATCAGATTCAGACACATTTGGTGAACTTAACACTCCAGTTGCAAGATATGAATAATGAAAAGGAATAATGTGAGGATCTCTGGTGCAGTTGATGTCGTGCAGATGGACATACCATGGATACTTTCCCATATTTCTGAAACTACTTATTATTAGTGGCATCAAACCCGTTGAGTTGTGACAATGTACCATGGTGTCATATTTTCCAAGTGTATGGGCATTGACATGAGGAATGTGGGTACATACAGAAGACGATGACGAAGCCGACAAACCTATACTACACATTTTGTCGATTTGTTGGACAAGAAGATAAGGATTGTCATGCATATGACCTGCTCCAGGAATGAACATATGATTCATACTATGTGAAGGGAGAGGTATAGTAACCGCAGGTGGTATAGCCACCACCTCAACCACAATTTTTGCCACAACTGTAGATGCATTTTGTAACGCAACAACCACAACAACAGTTTGTACCACAACCATAGTATAACTAGATGCAAATGGCTCCAGATTAGCCACAATATGTTCTTTCAGTGCATTAATTTCAACAACAACCAAATCCCCCACATCAGCAATTTAACCAACCACATTATCAACAACAAGGAGGATTTCGAGGAGAATTCTAAGGAGGAGGACAAGGTCGCGGACCTTTCCAATGTTATAATTGTGTTGTATTGGGGCATTACCAGATAGATATTCCATAGTTGCAGTGTACATGTATGTATTGTACCATGATTAATCACACTATTGAGAACTATCCACAGCTGATCATGAGGTGGCAAGACAAAAATGTTTCACTGTTGCAGAATCATAATCAAATACAGAATCATAATCAGTTGCAGAACCAGAATCAAGGGCAGAACCAGAACCAATTGCAGAATCAGATGCAGAACCAAATCACAATTCAAAACAAGAATACAAATGAGAATGTGAATCAACCTGCAAATCCACCATTAAACCAGAACCAAGGACCGATGGTTGCAACGATCTCGGTGGAGCCCGAAATGCATGATGTTGATCTTATTGTTGTCACTTGAGGGGGTGCGACAACTGGACAAGATAGTCTAATTCCATAGGTCCGGTTAGCTAGAAAAAAGAAGTTGTAGTTTGACATCAACGTGAAGAAAGATACATTCTTTGAATCATGCAATGTGATCGAAAGAAATCCTGGTAAGTTACCTATTTATGAAATTCCAACTATTTTTTATTCAACTTTGGAATGGGTAATATTGCGACTGCATGGCACCTTGTAGAACTTCCTTGAAATTTGTTTGTTGCTGGTAAGAGATCCCAATCCTCTTGTCGATATTGAGAATCTATTACATCGACCGGCTAAGGGGCAGAAGTATTCCGCAGTAAATTCTTTGCATAATAAAAAGACGGGGAAAGAGATGCGCATGAACATTCAGATTGTGGACTATGAGGTAGATTCAGTTATTTTGGACCTAGGCTCAAATGTTAATATTCTGACAAAGAAGACATGGCAGAAGATGGGGATCCCAATGCTGAGTTGGTCTCCTATGCAGCTATCTCCTATGGGGATCCCAATGCTGAGTTGGTCTCCGATTGGGTAAGTTACACACCTTTCTATGGAAGTTGAAGGCATGAATACCTATGCTCATTTCGATGTGCTTGAAGTCATCGATGGTGGAGGCTCCTATCCCAAATTCCTGGGTATTGGATGGGCCAATGACAGTAAGACAGTGATCAATTTTAAGAAGAGTGTGATGAGATTTGAGAATCAAGACATTAGAGTCATTTCTTTGATGGATCCAAACAAAGGGCGAAGGTATAGTGAGCCAGTGAAATATGAAGCTGTCAAGGTATGGGACCATGCATATAATATATCAGAAGATTACATCCATCCAACTATGGATGGGGAACTTGGTTGGAGCAGTACTAGTTCTGTGTCTTTTGACTCAGATCATGCTTTAGAATATTGGTAGAATCACTTGCATGAGGTGTCACTAAGAAAGTGAGGCTTGATTACGTAGTCACTATGTTTTGTCGCAAATGAGACAATTGAATTACCAATATATGAAGGTCTTCCTGAGTTACCTAATTATCTTGTTGAATTTGAAGATAAGGTGTCAGAACCATAGCGGTTGTTGGTGTTGGAGGAAGCATTGAAGACTACTCCAGCATGATGGTGGGAAATTCATAATAAGTCGATCACTGGATGGTCGCAATGTAGAAGAATAATGACAGTTCTCTTTGGAGATGCAGAAGTGTACCATGCCGGAAGGTACAATGGATGGAGCAGTCCTAGTGATCATCCAGTTGAATGTCAGATGTCATGGGCATCGCAACCAAAGGATGAGTGGGTCCATGACTTTGTCCACATGCTGAATGAAATGTCATGATATTGGTATGTATCAGTTGAGTTGTGCCAAGAGATCACTTCCTGGGAGGAGTTGTTGGTTTGTTTCACTTGCACATTCAGTTTCATGGATGCAAACCCAGATGTTCATAATGTGCCATAGCTCATCCGCAATGTTGTTATGAACATAGGACCAGTTTCATATCTAGTGGATCCATATGCACATTGTCATATGATGTAGTTGATGATGGAATGTTATAATGTGTCAGGAAGGCCAGATGATGATGATGACCTGTGGAATATCAAAATTCTAGAAACAAAAGTGATTCGGGATGTCGCAACACATGATGTACTGACAGATCCAATGAATCAGCTATTAAAGATTAGAAAGTTCAACCTTGGGATAGACGAGAACCAAAAATTTATGAATGGCGAGGACTACTGGGACGAAGAAACGATGGAAAAAATCACAAACTTGTTGCATGAATTCCAAGATTTGTTCCCTACGAAGTTTTCTGAGATGAAGGGGATACTAGGAGATTTAGGAGAGATGAAGATCCTATTGAGACCATATGTGAAACCAATAAAGCAGAGGCCATATCGCCTGAATTCATGATACAAGTAGAGATTAAAATTTGAGCTTTATAGGATGTTGGATGCTTGAATAATTGATCCAGCCGAGGAATCGGAATGGATCAGTCTGATGGTGGTCCAAGATAAGAAGATAGGTGAGGTTCAGATTTGTGTCGAATTGAGAAAATTGAATGATGTGTGTATGCATGATCCATTTCCAACATCGTTCATTGATGAATTTTTAGAAGAAGTAAGCATTCAAGAAATGTATTCTTTCACGGATGGTTTTTCTAGCTATCACTAGATCAAGATTGCAAAGGTGGATCACCACAAAACAACATTTGTTATTGAATGGGGTTTTTTTCAGTAAACTGTGATACCTTTTGGGTTGAAGAATGCACCTGCAATATTTTCCCGAGTTGTTCTCGCTGCATTCAAAGACTTTATTTAGAAGTTCCTACAAGTCTACATGGATGATTGGACAGTTTATGGTTTGATGAGGGATCATTTTGAAAAACTGCAACTGATGTTGGATAGATGTTGGCAGCACCAGATTGCACTGAACTCAAAGAAGTGTATTTTCTGTGCACCTTTTGGGATGTTATTGGGTCACATTATTTGCAAACAAGCATTGTTGGTTGACCCTCTGAAGAATGCATTGATTTTGAGGTTGCCAACACCTACAAATGTGAAGATGCTTAGAGCGACATTGGGGAACACAAGGTATTATCACAAGTTCATATGAGGTTACGCTTCGATCACAACTCCTATGGAAAATTTGTTGAAGAAGGATGTTGAATTCTATGGAGTCAGGAGTGTCAAGGAAGTTTCAACATGATAAAGGCTAAGATGGCTTCCGCACCAATCCTTTTTTTTCTCGATTGGAACAAAGAGTTCCATGTTCTTGTGTATGCATCATTTGTTGCACTGGGAGTGGTGCTCACACAACCAGGAGAAGGAGATATCAATCACCCAATTTATTTTTCTCGTCAGAAGCTATCGTCTACGAAGAAAAACTATAGGACCACAAAGAGGGAAGGTATGCCGATAGTATATGCTCTCCAGAAGTTTAGGAATTACCTATTGGGTGGTCATTTCAAGATGTTTACAGACCATTCTACTTTGAAATACCTAGTCAGTAAGCTTGTGTTGGGGGGAAATATATGTCATTGGCTACTTCTCTTTCAGGAGTTTGATTTTGAGATAATTGAGAAGTCGGGTCACTTAAATGCGGGCCCTGGTCATTTATCCTGAATTGAGATAGGTGAGGAACCAAAAAACATTGAATACATACTACCAGATGTGCATTTGTTCCAAGTTAACATGGTTTATGATTATTATGATCAAATGATTCAGTTTTTGGTGATAGGAGCTGCATCGGAGGACCTTACTACAAGCCAGAAGAAGCAGTTGGTAGTTAAGGCCTCGAATTTCCAATTGATTGATAAAAAACTATATAAACTAGGACCAAACAATATTTTGCAGTGGTGTGTCCTACTACATGAACAAGGGAAGATTTTGGTAGAATCACATGCGAGAGTTGCTGGTGGAAATTGTGGAGGAATAACTACTGCTAGGAAGGTGCATCGCACAGGCTTTGGTGGCCCACTCTTCATATCTATGCGACTGATCATGCGTGGACCTGCAACGTATGTCAAAGAACTGGAAAAATATCGAGGAGGGATGAGATGTCATTGGTACCTCAGGTGACATTGCAGCCATTTGATAAATGGGTGGTGGACTTTGTAGGACCGATAAACCCACTTGGGAAGCGAACTGGTGTGTGACACATAATCATCACGACAGACTATTTGACACGGTGGGTAGAGGCCTCACCTATGGTAGATTACACTACTACAACAAAAACAAGGTTCTTATTTAACAACATTGTGATGTAGTTTGGATGTCCAAGGATATTGATGAGTGACCAGGGGAGTCATTTCATCAACCACACAATCAGTGCGTTGAAAAAGGAGCTTCAGATACAACATAAGAAGAGTACCCTATATCATCCACAAGTGAATGGTACCATGGAGGCATTCAACAAAGTATTGGAGCATGTGCTTACAAAGGTATGTAACACCAATCGTGATGACTGGGATTTGAATAGTCTAGCAGTCTTGTGGGCATATCATGCAACTTGCAAGTGATTGATAGGAAAGACACTGTTCAAATTAGTCTATGGGAAAGAGGCAGTCATGCCTATGGAATATATTGTTCTGATCTTGTGCATCGCAGCACCGATGGGCATGGATGATGAGGAGGCATTAGAAGAAGGAATGCAGAAGTTGGTTCAGCTCGAGGAAGACCACTTTGTTCTAGGTTTCCACCATCGCGTCGAGAAGGATCAACAAAAAGATTGGAATGATCGACATATAAAGAATAAATAGTTTCAGCAAGGATACTTGGTGCTGTTGTATGATAGCAAATTCATGAAGCATCCAGGTAAGTTACAGATGCATTTGCTAGGTCCATATCTTGTTAATTCCATTACTTCAAGAGGTTCATTTCAACTGTAGTAGTTAGATGGAGCGATGTTTCCAAATCTAGTGAATGGTAGCAGGTTGAATCCTTATTGAATGGTACCAGAACCACGCGATGCTTGAGGTACTGCAATGAAAAAAAAAAGGAGGAATAGATAGAAGGATGGTGCACCAAAAGGAATTGGATGCACAAATAGGGGAGACGGTAGCGCAGTTAGGAAGGTCTATCACAACGGCCACAAGGTCACGACGTAGTCAAATCAACAATAAATGTAGACATTTAAAGCAGTTAACAGTGGAGCTTGTTGAAGCGGCATGCATTGATGGTGGATCTGATCGTCGGATTGATAGAATCGACTACAGATTCAGGCAGTTAATGTAGGATTTGGTCATGATGAGGTAAAGTGGATTGTGTTTATTTCGTCATGATGGGTATGGATCGACTTGATTCTATAAGAAGGAGCTCAATGTGGTTGGTAGACACCATTGTGAAAAGTGAGAATTGGTAAGTTGAGTTGCAGAGTAGTATTCCATATTTATAGAGAAGAGTCATAGTAGGCCAAGTTTCTAGGTGAAGTGAGGTTGACTGACTGTTGAGTATTTGTGGGGTATGCTTTATGGGAAAGATATAGTTGAGATTTTGAGTTAGCGGGATTCACCATTCACACCAGTAACAATTGAAGAAGAGGTTGCAAGTATGTCGGTTGGATCATCGTTGGTTCCGAAGAAGAAATGAAAGGGACAGAAGCCTAGCTCTTCGGTGCCAAAGAAGAGGCAAACTAGAACATCTGTGAGGGAAGCGTAGGAAGCTGTGTAGATGGGTCCATTAAGATTGGGATTCATGGAGCCAGCAGCTTGCACAGGGGTTTATTATAAGGATATCCGGGGGTATATACCTCCCACATGGCCCAATGCCCATCCTAGGAAACTAACCAAAAAGCAGAAATACCAAGTGAGGATGCCAGCAATACCACAAGGTATGGTATGTGCTAAAGATATTGTACCATCTCTAATGAGAATGAAGTATGAGGACCATGACCATCTAGCCTTGGAGGATGTTACGAAGGACCCATATGTACCAATGGTAGCGATTGGAGGCCCCATAGAACACATTCTATGGGATTTGGCGTGAGGGTTGGATAGAGCAAGATTTTTTGGTTCGATCAACATGGCACACTCCGGGTGGCTGAACGAAGCAAATGCGTGTGTGAAGCAGCTTTTGGCATGCTTCCATGGAGGATTTTTGTGGGTGGATAGGCTGGTTGAAGTCACTGTGGGAATGATTTCAGACATAATGAGGCTTCCCAAAGATGGGCCAGACCCCTCGCAATACTTCCGAGGGAAGGATAATGACAAGAATCTTGTGGTGACATTGAATAACTGTTATGGGTTGGATTGTGACAAGTAGGCTTACTGCATTGATAGTATCAATGGCCAGATGGTGTGCATCGATGTACAGATTTTAGAAATCAAAGTGGTTAGGAAGAACTGCCCCATTCAATGTAACTCGAGGGTCATTGCATGTGTTGAGCAGTGTGCACAAGGCATACAAATGAATTAGTCTTTGTTTCTACTAAACCAACTAATAGAGGATGTAGTAGAAGTGCAGTCGGGCCTACACTCATTTACTTACAATTGGATTTTGATCTTGATAGCACTAGTCGGGTGGATGGATTCGGATGAATACCAAGGCATGGATTTAAAGGCAATAAAATTCTACAAAGGTGCATGCTATCAAAACTTGTGGTCGGTAAAGGAGATGAAACGGCTAAAGGACTGTACAATATAGTTCTAGATTTAGTAGGAAGTGTTGCAGGCAGTGACTACAAATTTTTTGCAACTCACTAAGGACATTGTGACAAAGTACCAAAGGATTGCACAATTTTTTATTGTCCCACATGCCATTCATGTGCAAGCGCGGCGTGAATAGAATAGGAAGTGGTTTCCAACCCCGTATAAGCTATCTGATGAGGATCTCATGGTGATTGTTGATGATTGGCCTGCCACATGGAGAGAGCCAGTTAGTTTAGAAGAAGTATCGATGGGACCACTAGCAGATGCACTAGTTGATTCTATATCTGTGACTAATCCGCAAAGTCCACATGATTTAGTTGTAGAGTCGACAAAGACACCTATGGACTTGGACATGGAGCGCACATTTAAATAATCGAGGACAAAGAAGTGCCAGGATCAGGGTGTAACTATTAGCATAGCATCAGGAATGGAGGCGCAGTTGAATCATCTTATCAAGGTCGTTACAGATGCAACCAACGAGGTAGCAAAGGAAAAGAATAAATCGACACAAGATGGATTTGTGGAGGTAAGAACCATACTTGATTATTTATATGATTATGTTTTGAACAGAGGGCTAGAAGGAGAAACTGGGAAGGAATTTAGCTCAATCGACACTTGGACGCAGGTTTAGAATGTTCAAATTCCCTCGAATGCAATTGAGACCAACAATGAGGACTTGAATATCTCCCTGCAGCAGTTGCATGACTTATGTATCAACATCAATGTGATTTCCATGCAGACGTTGGTGCACATGCAAAGATTTGCCAACCAGAAGTTTGCAGACAGAGAGCAAAATGTCAATGATCAGTTTTTGCAATCACAGGAGAATAAAACGGTAGGGTAGAAAGAGATTGAAGAATTAAAGAAGGTGCAAGAGTAGTTGAGGGAAAAGAGCATCGAGGAGATTACCGAGCTGAAAAAGGAGCAAGATCGACTAATAGTTGAGAAGGCCCAACTCTGGGATCACAATGTGCAGTTGGAAGAGGTCATTTCAGAAGCCTCTCAGCATGTACCTGAGAGAACCTCAGATCTAGATGCAGTTGAGAGAGAAAAATGACTTGGAGAGATCATCGAGCAGCTACAGCGAGATAATGTATACTTAACTGATTTGGTGCATCCCGAAACACCACCTGAACAAGTTGCAGAGGTGAAGAGTGCCATAGAGTATGTGGTGACACAGCTAGAAGAGATGGAGCAGGAAGTGAAGAAGGTCACTGATGTAACAACACAATTTTGGGGTAGCGTCGTCTAGGATGAGCAGTTAGCACAACTGACCAAGCAGCTGCAGGAGGGACAGTGGCAGTTGGCGACATTAAAGACAACATTGAGAACAATACCACTAGTTGTTCAAATTACAAAGTTGACAGAGCTAAAGGAATTGCAGCTGCGGGTCGAAAAGGCTCAAGAACGACAGGGAAAGTGCAGTGAGCAGTTAGATGAGTTCCAAGATATTGGCATGCAGCTTTCTATTAAATCAGTTGCTGCGCTGACGGTCACGCGGGAAGGAAAGAAGACGGTTGCTGAGAAGATGGTGGAGCACCCATTGAAGCATGATTTGACAGGAAGTTAGGAGATTGCTAAGAAATTTCAAGAACAAGTAAAGGTGATTACTCAGCAATACGAAGACTTCAATATGAAGATCAATGAATACATCATGTCCATCTGACGTGGCTCAAGGGAGAGGCACAAGTTTTGTTGGGGGGCTGTTGGAAGGAGGTTTTCATATACATTAGTTGTGTATCATCACAGATGCTACACAAGGCTAAAGACACAACGCAAGTAGAAGATGGCACGCAAAGCGAAAATGGAATATTTTATGTCATTTGTTGTAGTTTTGGACCCTATTGTGTGGATGTTGGTCGTTATTTTGTAGAATCAGTTAAGAGTTAGTTAGGAAGTTGTCTAAGTGGACCTTGAATGTAAAGGTGTAAGCCTATAAGTAGACGTAGAATTACAAGTGTGAGATATATCTTTAGAAAGCACTTTGTGAGCAATATTTGGATCTTATGCTTGAGTGATCTTTTTCATTGAGCACTTGTTGATCTGTGGACTGTTTTTGGAGAAACTGTGATTTTGTGCATAAGTTAATATGACATGATGGAAGTTGAACTGAATCATTGTTTTCTTTTCTGATTTCATGTTTTACTGTTTTATGTGGCTCAATTATGAATGCAATGTGTATCTGCTACCATTAGAGGAAATTGGGGTCTAAAATGGGCCTTATAGGAAAACGCGCCAACAATAAATTTTTTGTGTTGGAATTCAAGAACCAATAAAATTCCAATAAAATGAGTCAACCATAATGGTTGAATTGACATATTTGTCATAAAAGAAAACTACTTTTTTTGTTCGTATTTTTGACATATATCCCTGTGTTTTTACTCAAATTTCAAGTGGGAGAGCTCATTAGATGCAGAACATAATTCCACATCCAATCAGCTCTTCCGCTCAGAATTTGAGTAAAAAAATAGGGAGATATGTCAAAAATATGAACACAAAAACATGTTTTTTTCATTATTCCTCCAAAATTAATAACTATTATTTTATTACCCACACTGCATACTTTTCACAGACCCCGGTACCCCAAAAACAAGAAATAATTGAAAAAATGTGATGATGACATCATCATCTCATTTTTTCAGTTATTTCTTATTTTTGCAGTAGCAGGGTCCATCAAAAGTATGCAGTGTGGGTACTCATTGGATGTGGAATTAAATTCCACATCCAATCAGCTCTTCCGCTCAGAATTTGAGTAAAAAAATAGGGAGATATGTCAAAAATATGAACACAAAAACATGTTTTTTTCATTATTCCTCCAAAATTAATAACTATTATTTTATTATTTTAACTGTTATTTTATTATTTTAACTGTTATTTTATTATTTTCCTTAGGAGGCCCATTTTAGACCTCAAATTTCCTCTAATGATGGATCTGTAAATGACGCAATATTTCTTTCATTTTAATTATATTATTTTTCTAGAATTATTTGTGCATCAATATGTTTATTGTTGTTATGGGATAAAATGAGATCTGTTGAATGGTGATGTCGTTGAATAATCATATCTGTTAAACGTTGTACCAAGTTCATAAATTTTTTAATGTTAATCTAAGTTGATAAGTATATGCACACTGTCCTCTCTCATTTTGCGGAAACTTGGTTCTGTTAACTCTCCCATGAACATATCGGACCAGACTTCATCTGCTCTGCGGATGTTGCTGGATGGGATAAAACCTATCTAGGCCAGTTCTCAGGGTGATCACAATGGTTTTGGTGTCAATAGAGTGGGAACCCTTGTCGACTGGTTTTGTTGACTGATTTTCTGTCAACAGTCATTTTCAAGGAGGTACTAAAGGGGTTGGAGTTCAATGAGAAAAGGGGATGAGAAACAGCAAAATAAGAGGTAATGACCTACGTGGATGCTTTACCAGGTTTATCCAAAGCATATGGAAAGAAGGTGTCTTTCTCTTTCAGTATAGTGAAGACTTCTTTCAATCAAAGTGTGCCTTTACTTTCAATAGGGTGATATTTCTTTCAAGTCGTAGTGCCTTGTCTTTCAGCAACTATGTGATATTTTCAAGTAAAGTGTGTCTTTACTTTCAGTAGGGTGATATTTTCTTTCATAAAAGTGTGCTTTTCATTCAACCAGCATGAGATTCCTTTTCAATCAAGTTTGTTTTCAGTTTATCAAGGAGTGAAGTTTGTACAATTAGTATCAAGATTTATTTTCCAATTAGTGCGACCAACAAAGTTCAGGTTTTATCAAATCCCCCCCTCCAATGAAAAGCAAAAAGAGCCAGCAAGAATCACTCAAATGGGCCCAAGAATTGTAGAAAGAAGGAATAAATTACTTATGGATATTTCTAGTATTTTGGAAAAACTAGAAGAGATATGTACAGTTCAGGAAATAGAGGAAAAATCAGCAGGTCTTATAGTCCCTTTCTAGTATTCATGCCTAATAGAGACTCCTCCTAACCAAGAATACATATTTGAGCCTAGGATTAAGCAATCCTTTCCATGTTTAGTTGTTATGTGCATTCAAGAATGTGAAGCATGAATATCTGAAGATCTACATGATATGGTACGAGAAGGTGTGAAAATGGTACAATTAATGAACAAAAGGTTGTAGGCATGAACTATTTTATATAAGAATGGTTCAAACCTATTGCCATACCATGATAAAGTTTCCTCCTTCAGCTCTTCTTGATGTTGGGTACAAGCACATTTTTGGTTCTGCATATCCATCAAGTGATTCAAGTACAATTTCCCTATTTGGATATGAGTTTATATTTTCTTTTGTTGTGTGAATGGATGCTCTAGAAATCAGTCTATACTTGAAGGGAATTTTTGTTCCAGTAGGTAGGAATAAAATGCTACAAGTAGTTAGTCTAAAAATAATGCAACAATGTTCATTTTAAATAAGACAAGAGTGTAAGAAATTAATAAGTCATCCAATGGGAGGCCTTTGTTCTTTTGTCTTTCAATCCAAGGAGTTCAGATTAAGAATTCACAAAGGAGGAAATGCTCAGAACTGTCCACTTTTATGCAGCATTATTCTTCTACTAATGATCTTGTTCCTGATTGAGAGCTTGAGCTTCATCAGAAAATTTTATTTCAAAATCCCTCATAAGAACATCCTTTTCTCAAATCAAGCTCATATGTTGGGTCTAATACCTATAGGAATAATTTTATGCATGATGTATGGGTATAAAGGTTTGTGCAAATGGGTGGAAATACTTCTTATCCAAAGGGGATCCATCTGTAACATTAGTTTCTTTAAACAATCCTTCTAAGAAGTGCTCACATCAGTCATCAACACGATTGGTATAGTTAAGCATGGGACTGAGGTATGCATTTTTAAAACTCTCAATTTGATTAAAGATGAGTAGAAAAGATATGGAAAAGTATAATCCTAGTCATTTTAATCCTATCTAAATCTTCCTCATCTTGGTTATTCCTGATTGCCAAAACATGTTATGATCAAGCCTATGTTTTCCTATTTTGTTAAATGTTTCCTCTATTCATCATTGTTGTATTGTATCATTGTTTTTCACTTCACATTTTGAATCACTGAATGGATTCAAAATGTGATCTTTAATAGAAAGCCAAGTTTCTCATAAGCCGGCAGAAGGATTTTTATGTCAATCTCATTCCTTATGTCCTACATTTGGTAAACATATTTTTGAATTATAATACCAGCGGTGTAGGAATACCTGTAGATGGATTCTCTACATACTATATGGGTGAAGGTGATACATAATTAGCAATCATTTATTCTAGGATCTGCAAGAAATATCATTGTTGGGACGTTATTTTTCATTTGGCTTATGTCTAATAATTGAAATAAATTAGCATTTCAAGATGGGAAGTGAAATCATGAAGAAATGTGCATCATGGATTATGGAATTAATATGGGTTACTGCAATTTTGTATGCTTCAACCATTTCGTAAAATTGTTGTACTTTTGAATACTCATGCTATTTGAGAAATTTTATACTCTATTGCATGATATTTCACTTGGACATTCATTTTCACACCACACTCCTTTACCATGTACAGTCATCATCATTAATTCATATTCCATGTGTTATTATTTAAAATTCACCTACCTATTTCATTGTCTATTCCGGCCCTTTGATTCCACAATAGTTTTCCTATGCATTATACCATTAACAATGGTGGTGGTAAAATATGAATCAACTTCTATCCATGTTCTCGAACCAACTCCAGAATACAATGCATGCTAGGTAATGTTTCAGGATCAAGGATGGCATAATTTATTTTCTAAACTTCAAGGTCATGATGATCAAGCTTCATTATCCTTTGCTAAGGGGTTTGAAGGAAAAGTTTCCATATTTGGAGATATGTTACGAAATTCACAAAGAATACAATAGAATAATCTACTGGGTTACCCTGGACAAGGGAGAAATGGTTTAAAAATGAACCATTAACACTCAAGGAGAGAAACCATTTTTTGAAGAAGAGGTAGAGCCTAGTAATATGAAGGAAACTAAAAGATCGGATCTTTCAATTTCTTCCACTTATGTTTCTTTCAAAGCATTGCAATTAGAAAATGCTCGGTTGAAGAATTAATTATATGAATATGTTGTTTTAGACAAGTTCCTTAAAGTCAAGAATGTTACACTAAAAAATTAGATTTCACAATTAAAGGTTCAAGAACCAGACATGAGTATGTAGGTAGTTAAATTTCATTCCCGTTCCAATCTATTGATTCATCCAAATCAAAATCTACATTGTAGACTCAACATGAGATATCATTAGAATCGTATGCTAATTGTATGCTACTCATAAAAAATAGAACTCTTAAGAAACAACTTACAGGGATAGAGAGGGGAGCAGAGGACCTAGAAGAGGAGAATCCAATCACCATTGATTAAGTTGTTTCCCATAATTAGGTGTCCACTGATTTTGTTGTTCCCAAATTTTGTTTAGAATAATTGTTGCATGAGGACGTGCAAGATTTTGGGTCTGGGGGGATCTCAGGATCTATATTTTGACTATTTTCACACTCTATACCTATTTCATTATATTTGTGTTATGTTTATTGCTGGGGTATAATAAACCCAGTTAATACTTAGGATAAAATATTTAATCATTATTTGATTAATTTCCTACCCACTAACCTAGAGAGTTAACATCCACTTGCACCACATGGTAAAGCCTTACCATATTTACCCCATGAGTGATTTTATCCTAAGCTTTGTTTGATCCTACCAACTTAATTGACTGCCATAATTAGCAATTGTTCCTTCCTGCAGATTCTGCCTTTATATTGCTTTATTCTTTCTTTTCAGTGGATAAAGTAAAGCTAGTCAACTAGGAAACTGGTATCTTTTGAGGAAAACTCATCCTCCATGATTTTCTCTCGATATTCCATGATTAGAAATATTTTACTTTACACATATTCACTTACTTATGCCTTAGCTAATTTTTGAGCTATTGGTATCATTAGGAAACTGCTTTATTCACCTATGGAGGTTTATCATATTTAGTAACCCTGCTTTATGATCTAGCATGAGTTGTCTCCTAGAAAATCTATTTTCCTTTATAAGGATGTATTACCTATGTAATAATATCAATCATCATCAGATCATTTCTAATGTGTCTTCATGATTATTCTTATTCTCTCCTTATGCTAATTCTTTGCAATTCTCTGTAAGGTTAGCTGTGTGCATAGATCCTTAGCTTGTTTATAGATTTCTTGTTTCCATCAAGGATTTAGAATCCTGACTCTTATACTTCTCATTTTGTATATGACTTTGATCTAAACATTGTCCTAAATCAATGATTAATGGTCTGTAACTTGTCCTTAGCAATTATCTTGCTTTTAATTAAGTTTTGAAGAGTTTTTAATGAAAAATCTCAATTATAATTATATGCTATGGATTGTAGTACTAATATTTTTATTTTAGTACTAATAAAAGAAGGTTTGGAATGTATCTAGATAGCTTGATTCATGGAAGTCTTGAGAAATGGATGGCAATGGTAATAGCCAGCACATGCATTGTTTTTAGTAATGTATAGTTGTATTGATATATTACCTTATCTCATGACACTTCATGTCATGAGATTAAGGAATTAAAATAAAACCATGATATTCTCTTCCAATATAGGTGTAGTTGTTACAACTAAATCACAAGAATATTTCTAATTTAAGCATGTTTTAAAATCAGTGAGATTATGTAATGAATAAAACTCCTATTTTATAGTATGTTGGTTATAACAGAAGCTTGAATTATTGAGATTATAAAAACTTCAGTTTTGATAATGAAGATATAGAATAGAGTAGGAGTAGACATGGGATGCAATGTAATGGTTTCTTATTGAATTTCAAACATTTTATTTGAACTAGCTGAGAAGTGAATAAAATTGTGAAGGTCCTTTGTCTTTTTATGGAATAGTTTTGAAACAAATTATAAAAACAGCCTGGAACATGAGGACTCCCTATTCAGGACAACTGTGCATCTTAAGTCATGATAGCAGAGTGGTAATCATTTAATTTAGAGGTTTTGATTGAGATTTAATAATTTGTTTTTCAATCTGTGTTTGTGGTTATTAAGTTTTCAATGAAAAAGATTTGGTTACAATTAAAGTCTTCATAGTTGCATCTTGAGTAATTTTATATGCAATTTTTAGTAAAGTGTATCTTTTAGTTGTTTTGAGTTCATTTGGATGAAGTGTCGATATTTGAGATTTTAAATGTAGTATAAGTTCATTCTATTCCATTATCTTTTTAGTCAGAAAGAAGGAATATTTACTTGACAGTCAAAATTGGTTTAATTTTGAATGCATATCAAAATATTCATTCGGCCTTATTATCTCATGGAAATTAGGAGTAATTGTGTGAGAAAGCAGGTTCTATATTTATGGCTTGTGGTATGAAGAAAGATTTGATGAAGGTTCTGTTATTATGATAAATTCAAGAGGTTGTATTTAGTTATAGCCATATTAATGAATCTATGAACTTGATCTTTTTTTCATATGCTCAAAATCGTACAGAATTGGATTAATGATTAAGAAACCTAGTGGATCAATATTTCTAGTTAGAAGGAACCAGCTCAATTCAGTGGATTAAGTGTAATATCAAAGTGAGTGAGGGATCATTTCAATTAGATTGTTTCAAGAATATTGTTCTATAGAATTGCATTCAAATTTCTCTAGTGATATCATTTTCCATATCAGTGCCAAAGTAGTACCAAAAGATTTTGATTTCTTAATTCAAGTTGGATTTGGTTCTCCTTGGATACTTTTTATCATTTTGGTTTTCATTCCTATCCTGCACATATAATGTATGAACCTCACAAACTTACCTCCCTGGTTGACAATTTAATGTCAGCTATTATTTGTGATATATTTTTACTAACAAACTCCTTCCTTAGGAAAACCAGTGATAGAAACAATCAAGTTGACATCCACAGAGATGTGGTTATCCACCAACAAGAACCCCCCATGGAAGCAAGCCAGGAGATGCTTCACGCAAGTGTTAAATTCTATAGTGTGACCAAAATGGGGCATGTACAATAGTGACAAGATGCTTGAATTCTACAAACCTTGGGCTGAGTCCATGGGAATCAACTGAATTGTCCTATCTTCCATTAACTAGAATTATTTCATACACTTTGGCAATTACGTTTTTGGTAACTTCCTCAAATCATGGTTTGAGAACAAAAAATTCTTCATATTACCCAAGATATTCCTTGTTACATGAACACCTCATGAAATAACTAGTTGTACAAAATGATATATGGCATTCTTACGAATGACCACATGGGGAGCATCATCCTTTGATGGTGAGATATAACCTGATAGTATCACTATGGAACTAGATCCCAAAGCTTCATCATCATGCATAGCCTTGAATCTATGTTCAGGTTTCACTACCTAACTAGTTATTCACTTCTTTTATGGTGGGTTCATAGGTGTTGGTCGCAAGACAACATCTGGTTCCTCCTCCACAATGGGTATTGCAATAGGGACCTCCACATAAAAAACATATGATAGTGTTGGAACTTGACACAAGGATCACCATGGAAGAAATATTCAAACATAGGAAGGTTGTAGAAAACTTATTTTTCTCAATAGGATTCACACATTGGCGCAATGAATAAACTAACTCTCATTTGAAGGTTAAATAGATCTATGCATACAGCACTTGGTTCAGTCATGTGCATGATTATTCAGACCTAATATTCAATAAATGGGAAAAGGTGGAATTTAATCCTTTCACGCGCTGAAATATTTTCAGGCCTTTATGATAAAGCGCCATTAAAGTAATTACTCCTCTTGCTTTAAAAGCAATTATTCCTATGTCTTAAATGCATATTTGACAGAAAAACACGCCGCCAAATTCTTTTGTGACACAAATTTAGTTGCAACTTGTGACACACAATAAAAACATGTCAATAACCAATTTCAAATCTTATATACCATAATTCAACAAATTAGAACCCTCTTTGACTATGGTCTGGAGCATTTAAAAACCCATTTCCAACATTTACCCGGGGAGGATTAGAACCCCAATTTGCTAGTAAAGACTCCTACTTTTATCAGAATATAAAACAAGTTTGTAGAAGTAATTGGAGGGTTATAAATAATCTATTAACATAATATTCAAGTATTAATATCAATCATACACACTCTGAGAACATTTGGGAGCATTTGGACCAATTTGGAGACCTAGACATCAAAACTAGTCAAAGGTTAAAATAGGCAAAAAAGTGAACAAATTGGTCTTTTAATAAAATTTCAAAAAGGGACATTACAGATAAATTCCAAGGAAACATCAATAGATGGACTCTCATCCATTAAGATAAAAGTATGTTTAAATATATTAGTGAATTCATCCCAAACTACGGTACCTCATCACAGCTCGATCGACATATACCAACTTCTTGGTATTGTGTCCAATATGTGTATGAACGAGTGTACCCATTCCTGTCTAGGCATCAACCTCCATGTCATGCAACATTTATCAAGGTGGGAAAATGGACTCATCAAACCATCATAATTATGTCCAACATAAGAAATATTTTCCCGAAACCACACCTCTAATAGCCTTCGACACCGAGGTCATTCTGAAATGGATTGTTTATGAATAACCCACCATATTGTTGGAGTAACTTTTAGGGTGACATCAATATCTAGTAGTCGTTGATGTTTTAGTACCTTATATTCAAATTATGAAAAAAAAAATTCTATATTAGGTAATCCTTCATAATTTGGTAAATCACATGCCTCAGTACCTACCCATCGCAAGTATTTTGTGATTCTTGCCCATTTCCTCATCAACACTTCATGTAAACAGTTTTGCCAATTTTCCAATGCTTCTCCTAAATCTGATGAACATGAAATAATACTTCTCCAAATAAATTTACCATCCATTACAATATTTATATATTCATATATTACATAATATATATTATAGATGTTATCTAAATTCCCTTCCTAATATTCACCTCTTATTGGTTTGACATATCATTGGCCTTCCAAAGGGTTGACTGGTACAACTACCCACATTTATGAGTCTTCAAATGTAGGGTCCTTTTTTGAAATTAATGATAGCATGATTCTGATTATCTCAGTAAATCTACATGAGTGTTGGATAATCCGGGTATATATCATACACAATCTCTATAATCTCAAATTTTTCATAGGTTCTGAGCCCTTCTACCTTCACATGAACTTGTGGTAGTTAGCTAATATGTAGCACCTTCAATTGGTTAGATAACCTTGGCTAAATAGGTGACCATACTAACTTTGATTTTCCCATGCTCTCCCAAGTCTTCTTAGTAGATATGTTGACATATAATCCCAAGTCAAGAAGAATAAAATTCATGTCATACTCACCTAATTGAGCATTCATGCATAGTTCTTGACCATTCTTTATTATTTTATGAATATGGTTGACATTCTTCTCCTCTCGAAGACTTATTTTAGGTTCTTCAGCTATATCTGATAGCTCTTCCAAAGAATCTGAATTTTTAACAAGTGCTATACAACATTTCAAGAATTTTTTCAAAATTCTTACCTTATCTATTGACTTCTTTGGAACTGTCTGATCGAAACTTGGTGGTATGTCAATGATTGGGAATTCATTAAAAACTGGAGGAACAACAAATTTCAAAGCACGGCTTCTTCCTACAAATTTTTCTCGTGCATTGAGGAATATTATTTTATCTGTCTTAACATCAAAGGGAACTTTCTTACGTACTATTAGTTGTATTATTTTATTTTCCATGGTTCTCCTCAATCTTCTCCAACCACAACACATCCTCTTATTAAAAAAAAATGGTAGGTTCTCAGGGCTCACCTGAAATCTTCTTCACATTCTAATTTTCATTTGGGAGATATTTTTTATTCCCATTCAACTTGGATTTCCATATAGAAATGAGTTGTGGACATTCCTCAATAGTATGATCCTGGGATTTACAATATGAACATGTCGAGGAAATATTTGTATAGTCTATAGCATAGTGTTCTGGTTGTCCACAACTATAGCAGATGATTTGGAATCTCCCTTGACCAAATACTCCTCCTCTTGTTAAAACAATAGTGGAACCATTTTTTGTCTCTTTCTCTACCAACCCAGGTTCAATTCCTCCAACAAAACCCATGACATCGACACAATAGGGCATAGCCTAGTTGGAAACACCTACGATGCAACTACAGTCTCACCCAAGATACCTATGTGGGCTATAGGAATAAGTATTTTGTAGTGGAAATGGGGATATTTCCATCCAAAGAGCTGAAAGGTGTACCAACAAGCCCAATATATTAAACAACACACTAATCCATGTTATAGCAGATTTCACCACTCTAGGTGAATCACACTTTGTATGGCCTTCCCCTATCCCACTACAGACTCTTTAGACCCCATGGACTATCTTTTATCCTTTGATGTTTCCTTGATCATCCCTAAAACTATATGAAAAATTATATATGTGGCTTTTTACCCAATAACCACATACATACGTGGGTTTGACCCCTATAACCATGTACAATGGGATGTGTGCATAATCCAAATCCTTTTGGAGTTTTCCTTGAAATGGATCCGACTCATTCGACTCCTGGCCTTCCATATTCCTTGAGATCGCTCGGATTCGACCCTTCATTATCCCTTGTGAAGCTATACAAGGAACCCCTTGGTACATTGAAGGCATATAGAGAGATTGAGAGCAACGAAACTATAGTCCATTGTTGCTGGAATTTATACTTGAGTTTGCATCCCTTTGTCCTTTGGAGCACTGTTGTGTTCTTCCCAAGCTTTCCCTTTCCTAGTGAGCTTGCTATCGTGAGATGGAGGATTGAGGTGGTGGAGGCCCAAGTGGGGGATTCAGTTTCTATGGTTCGCAGACGTGCCGTCAGAGGTTGTATCTATCTTGTAATCTCTGATTTATATTAATAAGAACTATCTTTTCCTGTCCAATGATGTGTATTTTATTAAATATTATATCCATTGGAATATGTCAAATGCTTTTACATTATTGATTATATATGCTAGAATAGATCTAACACCATGACATATAGTATGCTTGTATTGTTTACTTGTTGTTGAGGAAGTATTATATCAATTCAAGATGAATATTAGAAAGCTCAATAGGGATCTACTTCAACCGTCTAGAATAAGGTACGAGGTCTGACCCTTTAGTGTTAGACATTTTATTTCTATTGCATATTGGGAAAGATTGATTTCTGGAGTCAAAGCTGTCTATTGTGGTACCCCAAGCCATAGGAATTTCTCTCTATAACAATCCATCAACATGCATCTATGATAACAAAACACTAAGACCCGTTAAAGACATTTCCATTCGATTTACTTATACAGAAAGGAACACATTATCTTAATTCGCAACAAAATACATCACTTCACATAAATTTAGCATACTCCATTCAACACATAGATATTAACATAGAAAATCATACAAGACAAAACCACAAAAGCGCTCTTCATTTTTCATGTGTCGTGTCTAGAATGCTTATGTCTACGCACATATCCTATAGACATATATTCATAGCCTCCTCTTACATTACATCCATGCACACAGCTTGAGTACTTTCAATACATTTCCCTTAGGACTCTTATTGATATTTTTTTGACCAAACACAAAACCATATTCACCAAAAAGGTTCCTCACAAAGGGAACAACACCAGAGCTCAAACCAAAATCTCAGAACTTGAAACTGGAACTAGGACCACAACTAGAATTACAAAAACTACTCGAACAACTTGAACCTTATGAACCCAACACTTTGAACCCCTATCACCCGTACAATAACCAAACCTTTACATTATATAGGTTATATTGTTTTCATTTACATTCCCCACATCGAATACCCCTAAGTGGGACCACCTCTAACTAAACCGCTGACTACATCTGTTATTTTCCCAAAACTGTCAAGATCTTCATATTCGAATGATTCCATCCTCGCTACATTGCAACCCTGATCACCCTGTGACAAGCTTCTCCACTTAGACCCAAAACTTAATGCAAAAATTCCTAGGAACAAAAAACACACAATTTTCGAATTGTACTATGCCCTTCCCTATAATCGGGATCTAAGAATCATCTCCCATGTGAATTCTTGGACCATCAATGAGATCTAAAGAATAAAATGACTCTTTGAAGGAAACCATGTGGTTGGAGGATCCAAAATATATGAGTAAGGCTTGATATTTTGAAAATATATCCTTCAGTGCATGGCATCTCTCATGATCATATGTATTGATTCCAGAATCAGTATCCCTTGCACATTCTGGGAGGGAAATGTGGTTATGTTCAAGAAGTTTGGGCATTTGATCTATAGTTTTCTTTATACAATAACTCTTTGGATGGGTTCCTTTCTTACAATAATTACACTTTGTCTTTTCAAACCTATTTTTCTTATCCTTATTGGAACTTGAGCCTCATTCTTCCAAAATGGAAGGTGGACACAAATACTAAAAATTCAGGGCCAAGCTTACTCAAAATGGATAGCACGATATGTTCATACTTCTTGTCAATTCCACATTGTTTGCACTGCATGACCAAATACTTGAATTTGGTGAAGAATTGTTGAATGGTTTCAAAAATTTTGGGTTGAAAAGAAATTAATTCATTCCCCAAAATGTGGCCTCTCCGCTCATCTTTATTTCCAAACATAGATTCAATATTCAACAAAATATCCCTTGGGGTTATCAAACCATCAAGATGGAAGAGCAATTCTGTAGAGATGTGAATATACATAAAACAAAAATACTCGTTTAGCTTGTTTAGTTACTTTGATTTCTCAATAGCTCATTGGGATTCAACCTCATTTCCCATTGTGACCCTGTACAAGCTCTAATTGCACAAAACTATTTGCACAAGACGATTCTTTGTGTCAAGGGATATGAATTCTCCATTTTGTAGTTGTAGCAACAACACAATTTTTACTAAAATATTCTCAAAACCTGCATAAATATATCAAATCGAAGATAAACCATCTCTGTAGAGCTCTGATACCATGTGAAATTTTGAACCACATGATATCATCAGGATGCAGAATACCTCACAGTGAAAGAATTTGAAAGAAAGATGAATTGTAATGTAAAAATTGGTGAAAATGCACTGTGAAATTAATAAAATAAGAAACACCAATTGGAAACAATAATTTGTTAAAAATTATCAATCATTTTTTTATGAACAATACATAGTACAAATAAGGAAATTCAAGTATGTCATGAGTGATTCGAATCCCTAACTATAGACATGACTAGCGTATGAAAATTCACCACTTAGACATTAATAATGTAACTCCGAACAGCTGAATCTATTAACAATCACTTAATTGAGTCAAGTAGGTGAGCATGGGTGCCTTGTCCTTGAATCATTCAAAATTCATGCAAGAGAGGCACATCAGGAGACTTGGATAACTGAAAGTGGCCATTGCAGATTGCTTCCACTCAGGTGAGGCTGAACTGGAAGTGAGACTCCCAAAACACTGAGTGGAATTCTAAAATATAGGGATTTATCTCTATCTCCTAAACTCATGTATGAGGATGCATCAAGTGTCTAGTGGGCCCTAGATAACATCTGCATAACACTAGGAAAGTGATAGCATCATCCTAAACTAGGAAAGTGTAAAAATGACAAAGGAGGAAAAGGGAAGATTATTAAATAATCCTAAAATCTAGAGGACTCCAATGCTGCAAATTGATCAATTTGAGAACTCAAAAATACTTCATTGAAAGGATTATTCAGTTCGAAGAAGATCCCATGTCAACAACTAAAATTGGAGAATTCCCTTCACTACCACCTATGAATGTAAGGGAATTTTCTCATGAAATTTATGATCTTTATTTTTTTACGATGAATACCATTTGATTTAATATCCAATAACTCCTATAAAACCTAATTTGGAAACAAAAGCAATACAAGTTGCTGGAGAACTTGTTAGTTATCCCAGAGATCCTAGGAGAACTAGAACTTAGTTCAAAAGTGCCCTTTCTATCAAGGGTACAAGTTTTGATGAGAAGTGTTCTTTGATGATTGACTATAATACACAATCATATGAAGAATCCTCACATCATCCAAAATGTTAGGATATTGTGTAAGAATAATTTCATTCACAGCAAAAGAATGAAACATGGGAGTCAATCTCTCTCCCACTTGGAAGAAAGCTAGTGAAGTGAAAATGGATTTTTAGAACAAAGTTTGTTTCCAATGGAACATCAATGAATCAGAAGGAAATTTTAGTGGCTAAGGTATTATCACAAGTTTCATGCCTTGACTATAAATATACATTTGCATTAGTTGAAAAGATGGATTCAATAAGACTAGTGCTGTCAATTTCAACATCCAAGCAATGGGAAGTACATCACATGGATGTAAAGACTACCTTATTACATGGTGATATCAAGGAAGAGGTATATATGCAGCAGACAAAATGTTTTTTAATAACCCATATCTTGTGTTCAGGTTGAATAAATCATTATATGGGCTTAAACAAGCTCTCAGAGCATGGTATGCCAAGATGGATAGGTTTTTATTGTCACAAAACTTCAGTAGATGCAAGTCTGATCAAAATTTTTATTTGGAGATGGATAATGGTTCAATATTTATTATTTTGTTTTCTTTGGATTATATTTTAATGAAAGGAATCTCCACTAAAGAAACAACTTCATTGAAAGTTGCTTTAAACCAAGCTTTCTCCATGACGGAATTGGGGAAACTTAAACAATTATTGGTGCTTGAGATATCTCAGCCAAAATATAGAATTAAAGTATATCATTCCAAGTATATATTATAACTACTAAATAATTTAAATATGGAGTATTTCAATCCATCCAAAACTCCTTTCCTTTCAGGAACGAGACCTGAAGAGGCATATTCCACTACTTTGGTGAACAATACCTTCTACATGAAGCTAGTTGGTTGTTTGTTCTATCTCACTCACACTCGAACTAATATTGCATATGTAGTGAGTTGGAATAAATATACATGTATAATCCACATTAGCTCCATTGGAGGGAATCCAAAAGAATATTACACTATTTGCGAGGGACCAAGTCTCATGGAATTCATTATGTTGCAAAATATGCCTTAGATTTACATGGTTTTACTGATTCTAATTGGGTTGGAGATAACACTAATTGGAAATAAACTTTACGATATGTCTTTATGCTTGGAGGAGGACCTATTTTTGTGGTCAACTAAGAAGAAACGCAATATTTCACTCTCTTCAGTTGAGGTAAAATACAGAGGAGTTGTGAATGAAACTACTTAATGTTTGTGGTTGTAAGGAATACTTGGAGAGTTTGGGATTGATTTTGGAACTTCCACAGTCATATTTTGTGACAACCAAATTTCTATAAGGATCTCAATGGACCCTATTTAGAGTCAAAGAACCAAACATATAGATATTGATATGCACTACATCAGAGGACTAGTGCATGATCATATCATTGCTCCACACTATTGTGCATCATCTAAGCAAGTTGAAAGAATATTCAGCAAGGTATTCTCAAAGAATAAATTCATCCATCTCAAATCACTGTGTGTGGTATCTAATAACATGGTGAACAAATATTTAAGACAAAATTTCACAATTTGGTTCATGTCCATGTTTTGAGGGGATATTTTTTTCCCATGAGGTTTTCCTTCTTCCCTTATTTTTGTGGCCATGCAGTATGTAAAGGGTGACTAACGTTGTTGTTAGACCCTATATCTCTGATATTTTTATAATATTTCACATAAGTTAGGTTTAATTGGGAAGGGGGGGGGGGGGTTATAATAATAAAAACCCCATCATCATACTTAAGATATCTTTATTAGTCATCATGATTAATTTCCTAGGTGCTAGACTAGGTAGTTGGATACAACTTGCATTATTTGGTCAAACACTTGCCATGATTACTTTTAAGAGTGCACCTATCCTAATTCTGGATAACATTGTGTCTTCTTTATCTACCATCCAATTTAGAAGAGTCCATATTCTTCTTTTTCTGCTTTGTCCAGCTTTTCCTGCTTTAAAGTGGAAAAGGATAAAGCTAGTCACATAACAACTACCTCATTTTTTTCCAACACATCCTCCATATTTTTCTCTCCAAAATGAATTATTTTATTTACTTTCCATCACATTCAAATCCTTACATACCTTATTTTTATAATCTATGACCTCCTCAACTGGTTTGAAAAGTGTTTTATGCACCTAGGGGGGATTTTTTATTTAAAGTAAGCCTGCTTTTTGTAGGGATTTGTATTTCCTTCCAAGGAATTCAAATCCTTGACATACTTATATATTTGGATAGCCATACCATTTCCCAATTTTTTCTAGTGTACACTTATTCAATAGAAGTTTGTGTTATGCTCCAATTCAATCTCCATTATTTAGTGAAAATTATGCATATTACTTGAAAAATTTCGTGAGATCAATTGTGCTAAGTCTGGGGTTAATTTTCACAATTCTAATCCATAATAATATGACAGGAATAATTCAAAAACTTGATATATAAATTCAAAGTATAAATAGGATTATGAAACCTAATTTATTGAATTAATATAATTTTGAGTAAGAAAATGTTCAAATGCATCAAAATAAAACAACCTAGGTGATGAAGATAGTGAGAAAACAGTGTATATCACCCTAGTAGGATATAAGAATTTGCCTTACACAATGGATCTTGAAAATTTTCAAAATAGGGGTTTATTCTTTGAGATAATGCACAATGTTGTACTCATATTATTTGGGAACCTCTCAACCTTGAATAATTGAACATAGAAAATGAAACAATATTCCAATATAATAGGTGGCGTCTAAATACAACATGGAAGAACTTAAGCACAAATCATTATGATCAGAACATCATAATTGTTAGTGAGTATGGAAGACATATCAAATCACAATAAATAATGTTGGACAACCCAAAGAATCACCTATTTCTAGTTTCCAAACCTAACCAAGTTCCAGAGAGTAAGGGAGATCTACTCCTTGAATAGGGGTCATTGGTTTTAACCATTTCCACAAAATTTGCAACATCCCAAATTTTATTCAATTGTTGTAGTCATGCCAACCATGGTTATGTTGACCATCCAGTCATATGTTCAATGGAGTATTCATTCACTCTACCGAATCCATTCAAATTTTTCACTATATTGTCTCTTAAAGATCCAGAGTGTGATGAACCATAAATACCTTAGGTTCAAACACCCCACCATCAACACAACACTATGGAGATTCAGGAGGTGAAATTACTTGTTCTAAACATCCCCCCATAATTGCATCTTCCTAAATCCTGAGCATAGTTCAAAGTTCCACAAAATTAGCTTCAAGTAAAGGATTCGTAAATATATCAACAATCTGAGCATCTGTTTTGCAAAAAAACAAGTGAGACAACATTTTCCTCTACCAACTGTCTCAACTAATGAACATTAAGTTCAACATGCTTCATATTTCTATGAGCAACAAGACTATCGGCAACTTGAATAGAACCCTTATTATCATATTAAATAGTAAATAATAGTAGAGGCCTTAATAGAAAAGACAATATCATCAAAAGGGTTGATGGACCATATTATAGCCTTTGTTTCGACATTAACAATGCCATGATACTCAAATTATATGTTTGAAAGAGGGATTAGCTTATATTTTTTACATTACCAGACCAAGGTTCCAAAGATCAACTGAAACACATATCCATAAGTATACTTTCAGTCATAATAGTCATCACTCAAGTCATAATCAGTGTATCTGACTAGTGGGTCAGTATTGTTACAATACCTAATTCCATATTGATAAGTACCTTTAATGTAACAAAAAATATGCTTTTCATCCTTCCAGGGGATTTCACGAGGATCCTACATGAACCTGGAAAGCACACTAATATAAAAGGATATATTCGCTTGACTGTGGGTCAAATAAATCAGTTTACTAACCAACTGTCGATAAAGAATGGCATCGACTCATGGAGTGTCACAATATTTCAATAACTTCACTTCCTATTGATAAGGTGTATCACACAACTTATATTCATCCATCTTAAATTGTTTCAAAAGATCCAAGTCATATTTAGGTTGAGAAATAAATATAACATCATCCATTTGCAAAATTTGAATGCCAAGAAAGAAACGCAAGAGACCAATATTAGTCATCTCAAAGGTATTTTCAAGTTGTTTTTCAAACTGATATTCAAATTGGCATTATCACTAGTTATGACTAAATCATCAACATACAAAGAAACAATCAACGTATCATCATGAAAATGTAATACATAAATACTTTGGTCATATTCACAATGTTTGAATCCAATATTGACAAAGAATTGATCAAATGTTTTTTACCCAAGAATGAGGTACTTGTTTCAATCCATACAATGACTTCTTGAGTCAAAAAACAAGGCCAGAATATATCATGAAGATAGTAGGTTTATCCATATATATTTATTCAGTTAAATACCCATAGACAAATGCACTTTTAACATCCATTTAATGAATATCCCATCCAAATTGAGCAAGAAGGTATAGTATCAGTCAAACAGAGTTCATCTTTGCAACAAGAGAAAGGGTTTCAGTGTAGTCGAATCCTTCTTGCTAATAAAATCCCTTGGTGAGAAAACAAGCCTTGTGGATTTAAACAACACCATCAAAGATAAATGTTTTCTTATGAACCCATCAACATTCCATGACATTATTTCCTTGCAGTCAAGGAACAAGTTCCCATGTCTAATTCTTCTTCAAGTAACCAATTTCAACAAACATATCAATTTCCCATTTTGGTATACCTTGCTTCATTAGCATATGTATCAGTATCACTAGTATTGAGTACACATGCCATTCAAGAAACACTGGCACATTGTCTCTAACTACGAGTCTACAAACCAATAGTATGATTTCCAGCATCTAATCTAGTAGCTTCAATCATCTTAAAAACCCACTAAGTTAAGCAGGTCATTGATGATTAAAGTTAACTATTAGAATTTAGATGAGTCGAACAAGTTGGACTTCTGACTTTAGTAGTCATAATAGACTAACTGCTAGCTAAATCATGATCATAATTCATTGATTCAATCGGGAATATAGAGATGGGTATAGTTGATCTTGGTTCTTCAAGAATGTCAAATGTATCATTGTTCATTGAACCAAAGGAAGAATTCAACAACTTATTAGCTAAATTCACCTCATTAAAGTACACACTTCCACTTAGGATGATCCATTGTTAGACAAGGTCAAACAATTTATAGGTTTTCAACTCATTAGACCATCCCATCATGATGCAAGCATGGCTCTCTATATCCAATTTCTTTATGCATTTATCATTGATATGTGCCCAAGCAACACATACAAATGTTATGAGGTGTCTGATAGAGACTTTCCTACCATTCCACTTCTCAGTTGGATTCATGTTAATGACTTCTCTAGTCAACACAAGGTTTAGGAGATCATTTGAGAAGTAAACAACTTCTACCCAAAATTTTGTCAATGTGTCTCTAGTCTACAATAGGCACCTAACCATTTCTACCAAAATCTGATTCTTCCTCTTTGTGACACCATTTTTCTCAGATGTGTGAAGGAAAAATCACTGCCAAAAGATACCATTCTGCAGGAGATATTCTTCAAACTGTCAGTTCACATATTCACCACCATTTCCTAATCTCAAACATTTAATGGTTCGACCACACTAATTTTCATCTAGTTCTCTAATTTTCTTGAATATTTCAACAACTTAACTCGTATTCTTCAAGAAATAAGCTCATGTAAATCGAGATAAATCCTCAATAAAGTGAAAATATAATTTGCACCTGCTAATCAAGGTTTGTTCATGGGACATATATCATTGTGAACAAGCTCTAGTCGATCTTATGTAAGCCATTCTTTCTGCAAATCAAAGTGTTCCTAATGATGCTTCCCAAGCAAACATCATTTACAAACTCATCAGGCGAAACAATATTTAGGAGAGAAGTAACCATATTGTGAGTTTTCATCATCTATATACTTTAAAATTTCATATGAACAAGTCGTTCATGCCAAAATCAAATTATGTCATTGGTTTGAGTGACAAGTGTGTTTGCCCCAATCGTCGTGGAAACATTCATGGGAGAATCATGTTGGGGAGAATCAAAAAAATTATAAAGTCCATATTTAGGATCCAACACCCCTAAGGAAATAGTTTTTCCCCTAAGCCTCAGATCCTTTGTAATAAAGAAATTAGACTAAAACTAAACAGCATTCTTGGTCTTCGTCACTTGAGAAATCGATAGCAAGTTTGCACTCGAGATGGCTGCGTGGCAAACATTGGATATATGACCATGTTGGTATCTTACATATCCATTTACATGAATATTGAGGGTGTAATCATTGGTCACATAAATATTCTCTTAAGGATCACCACTTAAGGAAGAGAATAGAGGAGCATCATGTGACATATGATGAGTACATCTAGAGTCCACTATCCATTCTATCTTATTGGTGGAGGCATGTAATTTCTGGAAAGTGATGATAGTGAAGGCATAAATTTTAGGAAGTTAATTCGTTAACCGTATAGTCGATGCAATATCCTCAAAGTGATTGATCTTTCCTTCTAAATCCTTAATCTGCTTCCAATAATTCTTCTTGACATGTCCCACTTTTTCACAATACCAACAGGTCTTCTTCTTACAATAATTATTTGCTAACGATGACTCTTTGGTTTTCCCTTTTGTAGATTGGCCGATACATTCTGGTTGGTGATCCTACTAACCACATTCTTTAATATTTGGATTGACCTTGATTTTTAGTAAGTGATCCTATTATTTTCCTCCAAGCTTCAGTTCTTCAAGCATCTTATGTTAGTCCTTAATTAGTAGATCATGGAATGTATCAAGGGTAAGATCCTTTCCATCTTTCTAGTGTGACATCCAATTTTCTTGAGAGGAATATACGACATCATATGTTGTCTTCAAATTCATCAAAATTAGCTCAATTAGTTGTCCATCCTTCTTCAAATAAATCCTTTCCATGTTTATCTAATTTCAGTTGTATATCCTTGATGCAAGATAAATAGTCCTTGGTACAATCAAAGGAAAAAGGTTCCAGAGATATCAACCCTTTCTCTTACTGCATCACTTCACCTTCATTTATCTTGTTGAACAGGGTATTCAGCTTGTTCCATATGACATGAGGGCAGACAATCCCACTTGTATGGAAGTGAATTTCCCTGGGGATGTAGGTCGAGATAACTCCCACAACTTAGTACTTCTCTATGTCAATAGAATACTTAGCATTAACATCTGTCAAGTCAACATTAATAGTCTTTGTGAACTTCCAAATCCCTTTACTCTTCAACAAGGTCTCCATATATATAACCCATATTTCATAATTGTGTCCATAGAGAATAATAGGTTCTAACTTGGACGTCATCCTTCTAATATAATATATCTTATCAAGGCTCAAGGAGAGGTATTAATTGAAAAATCTTCTTCCTGGAGTCAATCAACCCTAAATCCAACTTAACATGATTTGAAAATAACAGGGCTAGGTCAAAATCATCGCTCTGATAACATGTTGGGGAACCTCTTAATCTTGAATAATTGAACAAAAAAAAAAGAAAAGAAGGGAATTGTATTCTAAGATAAGAGGTGGTGTCTAAAGACAGTGTTTTAAGTACCTAACCACAAATCATTATGACCAAAACATCACAATGCATAGTGAGTATGGAATACATCTCAAACATAAATCATTAATGTTGGACAACCCAAAGGGTCACCTATTTATAATTTCCAGACCTAACCAAATTCCTAAAAGTAAGAGAGATCTGGTCCATGAATAGGGTTCATTATTTTTAATTGTTCCCACAAAATTCCACATGTCCCAAAATTTAGTCGATTGTTGTAGTCATTCTGACCATTCAACCAATGTTCAATTAATCATTCTATCAATATGCAACTCCAACCAGTTGTTGTGCTAATCACCTATCATCTAATGACTGATTGTATCCAAAATATCCAAAGGTGTGACGAACCATAAATACCTTAGGTTCCAACACATATATCTAGCAGAGAACAAGCATAAGGATAACAACAAATGAGATAGCACAAATGACAAAGGAAAAAAGGTGAATCAAACTTACCAACTGATGAAAATGGATAAACACATACCAATAGTTGAGGGTTCTAGAACTTTCCTTATGGATATAAATATTTTTAAAAAAAAGTGTTAATATTAAATAATGCAATGCACTTCACTCCAATGTATAAAGAAAAGAACAATTATAGAAGGTTACCAACAAAAGGGAGAGAAAAGGAATGCAAAATTTAGACTATGAATACCAATTGAGTGAGCATAGGGGATGACTCCTAGCAACAGAAATAGGATGGTTAATATATCTCGCACATATAAGTCCCCTTCTAGATACATTAGGGAGGGGATATAAAAAATATGGATCCATTAATTTTTCCATGACAGATGAAGTAATTAAACCATTAATTGATATGTATTCATCTTAATCAATTTTAACTATGGAAACATGAAAATGGAATAATATACTTGGCCTTTGTAGTGTGACGATACATCCTTGAATTACGTATCCCTTGAACCAGCTTTATCCAATGTGAGGTATTATAAAATCAATGCACTCACTTTTCTTCTAACCAACATACTCTTAAATTCCTATCGAACCCCCTATTATTGCTTCTAACACTAACTATCATATCTTAAGGTCTAATTTTCACCCACCCACCCCAAAACCAATTTATACTCCCACAACCCCCATCCAATGAATGGATTGCAAAATCACAACAAAAATATCACTTTTAGTTATTCCTTGATCACAATATGAAAGCATTTGGTTATCTCATTTAACCCAATTTTGTCAACATTAGGTTGTTTCTTGCCCCCAAGATATTACTAGACTCTTTTTATAGAGAGGAGAAGAAATCTTTGTAATTTTTATTTTTTATTCTTGTTTTACCTATAAATGTTCCCAACAAACAATGAACAAGGTTTGGGGGAATCTCTAAGTAAATATACTTCCTGTTGTAATATCACAGATCACATAGGGTTACCAATAATACACATTAAAAGCATACATACATAACAAAGACAAGAGATAAGAACAAGAAAGTGGAATAATAGATTATATTATCATGAAAGGGTCCATACAATACAGAGAACTGAACCGAGTTCTCATCTGGCTCAACAGCCTAATATATATGAATTACAAAATAGTTACAAATAACTACCTATCGGTTCAGTAAACCGACACGACCTTATGTGGCAGACCTAATCTCTAATTAGTCGACTGATTGACTTAGTTGGCTAATCGACTAAGTCGGCTATCGTTCTAGTTGGCTTACCGATTTGCTCCTCCAACATCTCCCCCACAAACATAACATTTCTTCGTCCCGAAGAAACAGGGAGGTACCAAAATTTATGTGCTTGTCGTAAGTAGTTATTTCTGTGTTTGATCTTCATGCGCTGTGAAGTCTGATGGTTGGTCTCTTTTGTACATAGACTTCGACATTTGCTTCAGCTGTTACTGCCAGCTGATGTTGGAATTCCATCCAAATTTGTGGTACTTTTTGAATGTTGATGGTTAATGTAGTCAGACTTGATAATATCGACATCTTTTATTGAATGGAAAGTTTTGCTATTCTTTCCATGTCAAGACCCATAAAATGGTCCTTTTCCTCTATAGTTTCAAAAAGTCGTTTCATCTATGAGCATATGATGTCTAATTTTTCTAAACTTGGAATTGCTTGTTGCACCCACTGATGCTCTTATCACTTTTGCTTCTGTAATTTGGCTGTTTCAAGCACTATTTGATTTTCAATTGTGCTTCTAAGTGCTTCCTAGTCGTCGTTGTTGACATCTGTCACATTGGCTTACAAAATTTTTGTAGTCTTTGTAAAGTGTTGGACACCACAACCCTGATTGTTGGATTTTCTTTGCAGTTGTGTCTTCTTGGAAATGTCCTCTGACAGGTCTGTAATGTGCTTCATGCATAATATTATTTCTTTCATGTTTCAGTACACACCTGCTCAGGATGTTGTCTAAACCTATTTTATATAGGAATCCATTTATGAGGCTATAAGGTGCAACTTTCATGGCTAAGATCTGTTTCTTCTTCGTATTCATGCCTTCTGGTGCTTGCCCATTTTCTAAGAACTATGCTATTTCATCCAAGTCTATTGGGGCTGCTTCTATTCGAAATAGATGTGCATCTGGTAAGTCATCTTCAGCTCCTATTGGTTCCTCTCCTATGTCGATTGTGGATAGATGGTCGGGACCAACATTTAAGTTACCTGGTCTGACGACGACTTCGAATTTGAATTCTTGGAATAGAAGTACCCATCAACAAATTCTTCCATGGTGTAGAGGCTTATTTACGAGGTATTTTAGTGCTTGGTGGTCGGTGTAAAAGATAAATGGATTAGCTGGTAGGTAGATTCGATATTTTTGTAGTGTGAAGACCATTCCTAATACTTCTCTTTCTATTGTCAAATAGTTTCTTTCAGCTTTATTTAGTTTTATACTGCTATAAACTATAGGGTAGTCCATTCCATCATCTCCTGGCTGAGTTAGGATTGCTCCTATTGCTAGGCCTAATGCATCAATGTGTACATGGAATTTGGTTGAACAGTTTGGAAACCTTAGGATGGGTGTTTTGACTAGCTTTCTTTTTTGTTTTTCAAATGATATGTTGCACTCCTTTCTCCATTCAAACTCCTAATCCTCTCTTAGTAGTTCTTCCAGTAGGTATGTCATACTTGAATAGTGTCTTATGAATTTTCTATAATATCCTGTATGACCAAGTAGTACCCTAACTTGTTTTGGATTCATTAGTGGTTTTAAGTAAAGGATGATTTTTATTTTTGCAAAGTCGACTTTAATACCTTCTTTACAGACAATGTGTCCTAACAATATCCCTATGGGGGTCAGAAATATAGGCTTCTTGATGTTCAAAGATAAATGGATTTGTCGACATCACTCCAACATAAGCCTTAGCCATTTACAATGGTCTTTTAGTGTAGAGTATATTGTCCAATTGTCAAAATATAGTACCATTGTTTTGTAAATGTACTCCTGAAATGTTTTAACCACAATCCTTGAAAAGACTGCAGGTGCATTTTTAAGTCCAAAAGGCATAACCCTGTAAGAAAATGAGCCAAATTCACATACAAATGTTGTCTTTTTCTGATCTTCTTTGGCTATTGGTACTTGGTTATAACCTGAGAATCCATCTGTAAATCAGTAGCATTCATGTCCTGCAACCTCATTTAAGATTTCATCTGCATAAGGAGTTGGAAATGGGTGTGTTAATATAACTTTATTGAGTTCTCTAAAGTCAACATAGATCCTTACCTTGGCTGGATCATGCTTCTTTGGTTGAACCACCATTGGACTTGTCCATTCTGATTGGTCAATAGGGTAGATAATTCCTGCTGCAAACATGTTATCAATCTCTTTCGTGACTATCTCTTTGTATTTATGAGCTAGTTTATATGGTATTTTCTTGACAGGTTGAACATCAGGTTTAATGTCGATCTTCATTTCACCCATTTCATGTAGTAGACCTTTGATATCCTTATAGTCTCTAGCAAATACATCCTGAAATTCTTTCAATAGGTTTACTATCTCTGTTGTATGTGCTTCAGTCCAATAGTCTCCAATTTTTTCTATTTTTGGTCAATCATCATTTGATATGTTGAATTCTTTGATTTTCACTTTAGCGTCTAACCATTCAGAGGATTTTTCTTCATTGATTAGTCGACTCCCTTCTTTAAACTGTGAAAATGTAGCAGGAAATTCTGTTGCAGTCATTCGGTAGATGTCTTCTTTGTCTGTTGTCTTGACTTTGAATACTGTGTGAATTGGTTTTGTTGTTTCGGCATGGATTGATTTCCATCTAAAGATTTTCCCTTCTGATTTTTCATTTTCCATTTGTAGTCTTGTTGACTTTGTAATTGTCTCGGTTTGTATATTATTGCATTTTGTTGTCAGTCGATCGTGTTTTAGGGTTTTGTTTTCTATTGGTTGTATAAATGCTTTGATCTGTTTTGTTGTTTCGACCAAATTCTCATTTTGGGGTACAAAGTTGAAATATTTGATAAAATTCTCTTTGATTTCATGCCATGGGAATGTTTCACCTCGAGCTTCTTCCATTTTGTGCCATTTCTTTGTTAATTCAGAGAGTGTTGATGGGAATAGGTGTGGCCATGTTCGCTCATCTTTATATCCAAGTCTTCTCCGTTCTTTTTCACATGTTTTTATGTGGTTTTTTGGATCTTGTCCTTGGGTAAATATAGGTATTTGATCCTGGTTGGTTAACTTCTTTCCTCCAAATCTTTCTACAAAATAAGTCGAAGTTGTTGTCCATGTCTGTAGTCTTGACTGATGGGTATCCCACCATCTAGCATCTTGTCTTGTGAAAGTTTCCACTAAGCTTTGTAGTCGGCCATGTTCACAAATGTTCCTAGATACTTGCACTACGTGCATAAATGGTGATTCTCTTTCTTTATATCTTGGGATTTTTGTGATATTTATATTTGTTGGTTTCAAGGTAGGATATTCCCGAGTTTTCTTCTCAAATATTTTTGGGATGATGGAAACCACAAAGCATTGTCTGACTGGTTTCTTCTGTACTTTTTTAATGGTCCAGCATCCTCTTGCTTTTGTTTCATAGTTTTCAACCTCCCAATCATATAGTTCTACATCTGAATTGTATCCTACTGAGTCTTGGTTTCCTAAGTAAAGTTCACCATATATATTAAGTTCTGTGTAATCTTCATTATTCTATATCTGATCTAGTTGTCGGATGTCAACTTCTTCATCAATTGGTTCTGTCTAAGGTTCTCCTTGCGATGGATGAATAGGTACAATGAATTTTTGTCCATTTCCTTTTAATTTTATTCTTTCATTGTTTAAGGATATCGAGGCTTTCATTTTTCTCCCCCAAGGTCGACCTACTAATGATGGGAAGGAGCTGGATCCTTCCTTAGGGTCAATAATTTCAAAGTCAACTTTGGTCGATATTCCTTTTATCATTGTGTCGACATTTTTCCAGACTCTAATAGGTTCAATCTTGGTCGAGTAGTTTCAGATATATTCCTAATCTGTATAATCGAGATTTGCCTAACTATTCCCATGTGTCTCTAGTCATAATATTTACCTGTGATCCGAAATCGAGCACGACTTGTCAGACATGGTATCCTTCGATTTCTAGGTCGACAAGTGGTTCGACATCACTTTTATCTTTTTTATTTAGACTACAGATACTCTTTGTTTGTTTTTCAGTGTTGTTGTTGTGTTTTATTTTATATAATAAGTCGATGAATTGAGATACTGAGTTATCTTTTTGTACTAACGGTATTAACTCTTTTACTGTGTTATGTCAATTGTCATCATCTTCTTCTTGTCAGCCAAATTCTCTAAATACATTTGTTGCATCTTTATATATTTGTTTTGCTTTAACTGGGTCAGGATAAACATTCTTTTATTTTATTTTTCTTATTCGTGGGTTATCATTCCCAATTTTTGTCCCTTGTAGGGTTACTATATACAAATTCTTTGTATTAATTATATCATGTTTTTCCACACACGAAAAGACTTTAACATTTTTCTTCTTATTTATTTTTTCAAGCAGGGAAATCCTCTAATGAGTGATCCCCTACTCCACAACTAGTACAGAATTTTAGGTCAGTCCTGTCCTTGTATGGACATTCTGCATATCGATGTCCTTCCTTGTAACATGTGAAACATTGGATGGTTCGATGTGGTCGGTTGTCTCGATTCCCGGAGAATCAACCTCGACTTCCATATCCTCCACGTCGGTTGTCGAAGCGGCGTTTGTATCTGAGACCTTCGTATCTTTGATTATTTTGGTCATTTTGTGCATTGTTTCGTTGTTCATTGTTATGTGTGACTGCATTAGGCTGGTAGATTGCGTGATAGTTATATCAATTTTTTAGGTTGAGATGGCAGTCGGCCGTGGTGTGATTCTTTGTTTTGCAAATAGTGCACCAAGATGCTTTTCCATTTTTCATGTTAACCGGGAAATCTTTGATCGTGTGATCACCATGGTCCTGGAAAATGTCGCTAAAACACTTTGTTTGCACAAATTGAATGTCCTGTAGGCTGATATACTATCGATAGTTGTCTTTTGAATGTTCGGCCATTGAACATTTCATGCACCAGATATCCTGACTCTTAAGGTTTAGCTCTTTTAATGATTTCTGCATGATCTCAAGATGTTCCTCCAATCGATGATCCATGGGGTATACTGGAATATCTTCATCCATTTCTACTTGTAGAGCTTTAGTAAGTGCATCTTCATAAGTTTTGAATGTCTCTAGACTTATGTGCCGACGAATTTTCTATGTTAGACCTATAAGAAACCACTGGATTAATAGTTGCTCATCAATGACATAATCCAATTGGCTGAGAAGGTATTTCTAGCATTTGTCGTAGCCACAGATAGTTACTCTTGAATTTTGTGATGTTGTCTTCAATTTCTTAGCTTCCAGATGTTTTGCATCTGGAGTTTTAAAGAATGATAAAAATTACGCTTTGACTTCTGCTTTAGTTGCTCCAAGGGTTCTTTTAGAAAAGTTCATATACCATGTTAATTCCATTTTCCTTAAGGCACTAGCGAACTGCGCCATCTGTCTGTCTTCATATGTGACTTGGTTTTCCTCCCATGTCAATTCGCAGACAAACCAATGTCTTCTGTGATCCTCATCACCCTCATATAGAGGGATGTGTGCTGACCCGTGACCCATGTTGGAGTCACTTTCACTGTCTTCTTCAAGAGGTGGAGGTGGTGGGGGTGGGGGTTGGGGTAGTGGGATTTTTTTATTCCTTTATGCAGAAATATTGTCGATAGAAATCTCGTTTCCATCGGTCGTCTTAGTTGTTGTTTCTTCTCCGATAAGCATTCGTTCGGGGTTGACTTCTCCTGTCGATGTCGAACTGCAATTATTTGTCTGCAGCCCCAAATTTTCTGTATCTTCCAAAGATGTATTTGGTAGGGGGTTGCTCCTTCGAGTGTCGGGTAAAGTAAGTGGATACTTTAGTTGGAGGGTATCTCTTGAAGTGTGACCCAATTTCCTTCTTCTGGTCGATGGATAAGTAGATGATTATCATCGTTTCTCTTGTCGTCTAGTCGGCTCCAAATACCAAAGTCACCAGCTCTTAGTCTGAGGTCCTCTTCGACAATGGTTTGTATGCTGGTACTTGGATTAATTGGAGATAGAGGTCTTACCTCCTGGGTAACTTCTAATTGGAGAGATTCTCACTGCTCTATCCACAAATCTTCTTCCATAGGGGACGCTTCTTCTTCCATGCCTTCTTCTTGTCGGTCATGACTCGACTCTGGTGGATTTCTCTCTTGGTATGTCACTCTAGCACTCATTCCTCTTTGCAGCGCTATAGCTCTTTCTCTTCTTTCTTCCCTTCTTTGCAGCCTCTTCTCCCTCTCTATTTTCTATAAGTCCATCGTACCTTTGTGTGACACTATCCTTTCGATTTCCTTTTTAAGCCGACTTCTCATCGCTGGTGAATGGTATCTCCTTAGTTGACTAGAATCCTCTCCACTTTACCTCGACATATGACCAGCTACCCCCCCATTTCCTACCTGATGCTTTAGAGAGCCTGGATAGTTATGTTCACTTGCTTAGGAAGTATTCCCACTCCCTTTCGGCAATGAATTTCTCCCACTTATTTTGTTTCTCTGCCCAGTTAGTATTTTGTGGTTGTTCATGTACTAATGGACAACGTTCAACGATATGACCCACTCCTTTCTCTATTAGGAACTTGAACAACAAGGTCGATAAGGAAGACAAGAATTTCTCAGTGAGGTCTGTTTAGAATTTCTTCTGGATAGTTTCCACCAAGTTTCTTTATTCTATAGATTGTTTGTTAGCTAGAATATTTCATCTTTTACGGACAGTAAGGTGTTCCACTGGTCTGAATGGTTCAGATCTAGAACAAATGAAGGACAGAGGTTGAAGACCCTCCCTGGACGTCGTAGATACCTGGAATGTGATGCTTCGATGGTAACCCTGTGTACCTGCAATCATCTTAAACACGCAAACACATCAAAGCTGCCATAATATATTCTATTGATCCATGTTAGTGACTAAGGAATCTATCAACATACATGTGAAATCAAACAACAACACTAATGTGGGACGGAAATCAACTTGCATTACGATAAAAATGGAGAATTTTACAACCAATCCTTAGTGTTGACATGCATCTCCATGAAACCAAGCACTCTCATCCCCATAAGCTTCGACTCTAGCTCTCTATGCTCTCCAATGGCTTGGGCCAAGTGATCAATCCAACAGCATAACAATACTTTAAGAGTTCTCCCCTCAACCATGGATATGAGCTTGTATCTATAAGGCTCAATGGATAGGGGTGGTTGAGAGATTAGTGGATGAGGTGGCCTCTAAGATCCTAGGATGAGGGATCTTGAGCTCAACTAACCCACAATGACAAGGATAAGGGAGGACACAAGGCTTATCATCTAGAAGCCTCGAGGAACTTCTCTTTTTCCCTTTTTACCCAAGGTACTGTGTTTCTCCTTCAAAAACAGAGTGGTTTTGGTAAGAAAACCTTATGGACTAAGGGCCATAAGTGGTGGCACCGCTTGTGGAAAACAAGGGATAGGTAGTGAGAACAAGGTACTGCTCCTGGACAACACGGAAAGCATGGTGCTGAGCATTTTTTGTAAAAGATTGACAAATGGTATGAATTTCCACTCCAAGTGCTGGGATTTAGTGCAAGTAGGTATGTCAAAGGTCTTATCACATGATGGTGACAAGATTTTCATATAACAGGATGCCCCCCAAAGCATGAGTCTTAGAGGGATATGATAAACGAGAGCTTTGAGAGAACAATTCATTGCTACGAGGTGAAAATGTGAGCTCAATTAGAGCATGTTGTCAAGTAGGCATCTATAGTACATCAGGATGTTGACTCATAGACACAAGTAACCAAAATCATGGCTACATACAAATACAAGGAAGATCCATGGGAGGAATAAACAAGCATGGCTACTAGAATACAGCATAGATCCATGTGATAGAGGACTCAAACTTGGACATAGCTACCAGACATACAATGTAGGTCTATGGCATACAGACACAAATTTGAGCATAGCCACGACCATACAAATGTGGATCCATGATAGATATACAAAACTCCATCACAACCTGGGGAAAAGCAATGAGCACTTTAAACAAATGCCCAGGGTCTTCATCTCATCTTCCACAAAGTACGATTCTATCCATTTGATTACAATGATCTGAAGTCGAACATGGTAGAAACCACTTGATTACCGGCCAATGATTTGAACCGTTAACAAGTGTAAGGGAGATCACCTTTAATGTCAATGATTCCCAAGGTACTTTAGTACAATCTATTGAGTGTGAATAGATGTCCTGACGTTGAACACCCAGTTGATTCTATCTATCAAAGGTCAATGATGTGAAACTATGTCGAGAGCAAGAGAATTTGTCATTAAGACATACAGATCTCAAGGTACTAAATATTGTTTCTAATACTATTTCCCGGATGATGAGCTGATATCGATGGGAAAAGTCTTGTTGAAGGAGAGCCATGATGAGTCCCACATCAGTGACACGAAACTTATAACATAGTTCTGGAATGATGTGAATGTAGTAACCATATGACTAACTCAAAGATACTAACACAAAGACTGCGTAGACTACAAAGGTAAAACTTCTTCAAATCCCCTTTGAACATTGGGTGGCACGACAAAGACTTGGCAGCATGACTAAACGGGACAAACACACAATGCGACAATGTACAATGCATTCTTTTGAAAGACTCAAAGGAGTGACATGACTCATGAAAGTGGATCGTCACGAGGATCAACTGAATACCCTATTGACTGACATGATGTGTAGACAAGTTCCATGTTCAAAGGTAATGACAAACAACTACCATTATTTACAAAATGATTCCCTTCCCATTTCCCCCATCATGATTGATGAGTGCCTCTTTTTGGTTTTACGAGTTCAAAAAGGGTAACAAACACTCGATATAGCTTGTCAGAAGACAAGTCCAGACTCATATGTTTTACAAACCTGAGAGAGGAGGGGTTTGTTCCCAAAAATGGGTCTCTCAATGTTTAATTTAACGATTCCACTGAAAGAAAACTCGGTATTGTTCATGTTTAGAGAGTCTGAACGAATATGGAAGAAGACTCCAAAGGGGTCCTTTTCGTATGATTTAGTCTCTAAGGCCCAAAAAAGTGTGAAATCATACCTTAGAGAAATCTTCCAGTCATGATTGGATAGAGTGTTCCTTTTTCGTAAATAGTCCTATCCGAACTGAAAAAGAGATAACCTACCATAGGATGGACGACTCTTCAAATACTTTGACAAGCATGAAGAAGACAAGATCGCTCGACGATATTTTCATATTTAGGGAGCCTGAAAAGAGTTTAAAGAGAACTCCATGAGGTTTCTTTACACAATGTCATATTTTACGATCCTGGAAAGAATCAGAAACGGACTCGACAATCTTTTCATGTTTAAGGATCATGAAAAAGAGGTGAAAAGAAGACTCCATGACGCTTCTTTACATAATGTCAATTTTTTACGATCCTGGGAAGAAACTGAAATGGACTCAGACCTTTTATACTAGGTTTAAAGAGCATGATCAAAGAGTCATAATGAACGCTCATCGACCTTTTCCATTTTATGAAAGTGTGAAAAATCCATAAAAAAAATTCCAAAGCTTATTACTATAGTTCTCTTATCTTGCAATCGACTCAAAAACAAGTGTTAAATGCATTTATAACTAGAATTAAGGGATTACGAAAGATAAACTTTGACTAAAATATGATTTTATATAAAAACTATAGTATGTCAGACCCAAAAATGCCTATATAAGTCATGTAAATTGTAAAAAATCAAATCATTTCATTATTTACCCATAGTGGAGAGCACTTGGAGGATTTTCTTAGCTAGATCTTCTGCAGCTAATACTAGGAGTTTCCACCATCTGCTTTGAGCATCGTCAGTTGCAGGTAACAACTAACACCCTATTCTTTCATTTCATAGTCTTTATTTTGAGTTTTGGTGGGGTTATGGGCTCATATGGCAAGCCCTAAAACCTTAAAAGCAAGCACCACGGCTACCACTTGCAGACGCGGTACCACCCGAGAACCGCGCCTATAACATAGTTGACAGGCCTTGGTTGCTCAAAACATGGTGATATGGAAAGAAAGAACACATGACAATGATGATGCCTTTGCAGAGAGAAATACGGGTTGTATTGCCGCATTACGAGACTGTGGGCTCCTGAAGTTCTTCCGGACACCAAGCATGGTGTCACATGAGCGGTTACTGGAACACATACTGCCAATGTGGAATCCAGAGCAGCAGTATTTTGAGGTGAGGGCCCATATTCTTATAGTGGAAGTAGAATATATCTACTTCTTTACTGGTCTCTTGAGACGAGGTTCCCCCATGTCACTGACAGGTTCCCGTGGAGGGGACATTACCACTCGAGAGCTTATAGATTGTCATTGTGCTCCAGGGACGAGCACATCGGGGAAGAAGATCCCCATCAGAGCAGTGATGGATGGGCCCCTATGGACCATCCTATTTACTATCCAGAGGGTGGCCGGGAGTCAGGGTGTGTGTTATAGTTGATTTTACCACTCTAGGTGAATCACACTTGTATGGCCTTCCCCTGTCCCTCTACAAAATCCTTCGACCCCTTAGACCATTTTTTGTCCTTTGATGTTTCCTTGACCATCCCTAAAAACATGTGAAAATTAATACACGTGACTTCTAAACCCCTAATCACATATATACACGGGTTTGACCCCTAAAACTGTGTACATCGGGCTGTGTGCATAATCCAAATCCTTTTGGAGTTTTCCTTGACATGGATCCAACTCACTTGACTCCTGGCCTTCCATATGCCTTGAGATCGCTCAGATTCGACCTTTCATTACCCCTTTGAAAAGCTATATAAGGAACTCTTTGGTACATTGAAGGCATATGAGAGAATTGAGAGCAAAGAAACTATAGTCCATTGTTTCCGGAACTTGTGATTGAGTCTGCATCCATTTGTCCCTTGGAGCACTTTTGTGTTCTTCCCAAGCTTGCCTTTGCTTGTCAGCTTGCTATCGAGAGATGGAGGATTGAGGTGGTGGAGGCCCAAGTAGGGGATTCGGTTTCTCCGATTCGCAGACGTGCTGACAGAGGTTGTATCCATTGTAATCTTTGATTTTATATTAATAGAAATATCTTTTCCTGTCCAATAATGTATGTTTGAATGAATATTTTATCCATGGATGATTTCAAATGCTTATACATTGTTGATTATATATGCTAGAATAGATCTAACACCAATATATATAGTATGCTTGTCTTGTTTACTTTTTGTTGAGGAAGTGATTTATCAATTCAAGCTAAAATTGGAAATCTCAACAGGGATCTACTTCAACCGTCTGGAATAAGGTACAAGGTCTGATCCTTGAGTGTTAGATATTTAATTTCTGTTATATATTGGAAAGGATTGATTTTTGGAGTCAAGTTGTCTGTTGTGGTACCCCAAGCCATAGGAATTTCTCTCCATAATAGAATTGGTGACTCCGCTGGGGATGTTCCTTGTTTTTATTTTGGGGTTTGCGGGCACAATGGGCTTGATATTATTGACTTGCTTGTTGTTTCTCCTTGTTTATGTGTTGCATTTTATAGGATATTCATCCATTGACACTCCCCTTTATCGGTTTGACCCTTGGCCTGCTTTTTACCACTGTCTTCTTTGTATACACAGGTTTTTGGCCAAAATTCATATACATACACGGATTTTTAGCCAAAAGTCACGTATACATGCAGGTTTTTGGCCAAAATCCACGTATACATGCAGCTTTTGGCCAAAAGTCATGTATATACACAGCTGTTCTTTAAACAGTCACGTACATCCTCCCTTTTGGTGAGTTTGATGTTGTGGGAAGTTCTTGGGTGGGTTGTGAGTGTGGTTGGGTCTTCCTTGGGTC
>LPNX010232387.1:226183-262526 GCA_001517045.1 Pseudotsuga menziesii
TGCTCCAAAGACTTTTGAAGATATACCACCATCATAACTTTGCTCTCCAAGATTCATTCCCTTAATGCCCTCCCCAAGGCCTCTATTTATACTTTGGGAAATAGAGCAGTTTCGAAGGTTGAGGAGGTTGAGACAATTGAGATGGTTAATGATTAAGGCTCAACTAATCTGCATTAATCGTTTTTTATATTTTTTAATGTCGAGTGGATGTGTACGCAACTATTGATATAGGCAACCTGCGTATGACACGCGAGTTGCTTTAAGGGAAACCCGCGTACAGACCTGTACGTGGGTCTACGTGGGTTGTCAACATACATAGTCACGTATGTACGCGAGTTTCAGTGGAGATAGTCGCGTACAACAATCAACACATAGAAAATTAAAATAGCATGATGGTTAAAGGGTAAATGCATCTCATGTCATGCCCATCTATAGTGTTTAGGCAAACTTCAATCCTATAGTATCCTTTTGTGTACCAACATATGGAAAGTCGGCACTCGGACGGAGAAGTGCCGTTTGGGTTGATAACAATCCCCTAACTATCAAAGTAAGATATGGAAATGTTGTGTTTATGGCGTTCAATTTTTCTTGTAATACTGCCTCTCTTAGAAAAAAATGGTAATATCTCTCAAAGTTCTTCATAGTCCATTGTAACCATAAAAATCCTTTTAAAGTAATTCTAAGTTTCCTTCGTAATTGGAACATCACATATCATAACCCTAAAATTTCCATGATTCCTTTACAATCATAACACTTTCCTCATAAATGTGTGCCCTTTCTTCTTTCTAGATATAGTTGTTGAGTTTTGTGCAAAGAAAGAACACTTGATGTTAACCTCAAATATTACACCGCCACTTAAATTCATTTCGATGTTCCCTTTTCCTACTTTAATGACCATGATATTTATTTTAATATTTATCAGGTTTAAAAAGTAATCCCATTTGAAAAATTAGAATTATATATATATATTAGCATTAATATTTATGATACTCACAAAATAATCCCATCTGAAAATTAGAATGATATTCTTAGAGTATGATCGAAAGTATCCATTGGAAGTGATAGACTTGCCATTGTAAAAGTAGGTGTAGAGGTCAAAAATGAATGTGAGTGGATGTTAAAGTAGGTGTAGTGGAAAAACTTTGGCATATAGTTTTGTATGGAATGAACTCGCAATTGTAGTTGAAAAAAAGGAGCGAAGGAAGATGATTTCTAAGAAATTATTAATGTGATGTATATGGCCTATCTCAAGGCATCGTATCCATTAATACGTAAAAGTGTAGGCATATGGACTATACAGAAATTTTCTATATGTATATGGCCTACCCAAGGCAAGAATTCAAATCTTTCAAATGAAGGAAGATGTTATGTAAGGTGAAAGGCTTCCGCCGCCCGCCCTTATCTTTAGCTGGATATGTTCGGGATCAGGGGAAAGCAAAACCGGAACGTCAAATAAGTATCCAGATTATTTCAAGTATGATAGGTCGCCACGGCATATGATGCCGCCCTGCAATGAACCACTCCTTGTGATGCACATCTTAAATTAATAAAGTGAGTTTATCAAGCAAGTCTTTAATTTTTTGATCATAGTCCCATACAGATTATCTTACTCTCTTTTTTATTGGGTCTATCGGGCAGTTTTGTTGGTTCTACCGACCAGCTTAGATCCAGCTTTACCCGGCTCTATCATGCGCCTGGCTCTATCATGCGCCGAGAGGGATCAAATATTTCGAGGTGCAAACCCTGCTTCAAAAAGCAATTACCCACTCATAAGACAACTCACTTAACATTTGCCTATTATTTACTTACACATTTATATATGTCATTATGTAATTACTTGTTATTCAAAATCACTATCTGTGTCAAACCGAGAGCCTTTCTTTATATGTAATTATGCTAGATTCGGAGGGAACAAAACCCATACCCCGAAATACTGTGTTTTGGTAGAGCCGCCTAGAAAGAATATGTTCAAAACAGAGCCGCCTAGAAAGAATATGTTTTCCTCTTGGTGGTGATGATGATTGCTTTCATTTCCCAGCCATACTATCCCAGCTCCGATGGCCTTTTATAATAATTCATATTTTGGAATATCCCACTTGGGTTCTACAATCTGTCGAAATAATGTTGTTAATTTTTTCCCTGTTAGCATTTGTGAATTCATTATGTTTGCTCTACTTTGGCCAGAGTAACCATTTGCCATTCTCTCTGAGATTTGATTGTCTGGATATACGCACATAAAAAAATCTTCTATGTGATATTGATTGCACGTGAGCTCTCTCATTAACGAAATAGTTGGTCATTCCATATGAATTTCAAAATGGTATAATTAAATCATATTATAAGCTCCTTTGTTTCCCATATGTAATCGATGCCTTCATTACAAGAATCGACCTCTCAGCGTTGCATTTGAAATACTTTCTGTGGAAGTTCGTTTGGGATTAGGACATATCAGTTTGAGCGTTGCCATCCATCCATTGTGTTATGAATTGCATACTGTATACTGGAAGTCATAGGTGAAAATGGCAGTAATAGGTTTAAAAAAAGAACAAAATCTGGTTGGTCACTGTAAATCCGAAGAAGGACTGTTCAAAAACCACCTGCGATATGCATTGCTAACCAAAGAAAACAAAAAATAATGGTATCATTCCTTAACTCCAAAACGCGCCAGCAATTTTATCGTTTTCTGAGAGAAATCAAGAGAAATTTCCAGATTTGTGGATGAACCCTTAGCTCGAACAGTATTATGTTAAAAAATTGAGAGAAATAAAAACTTCAATCTTTTTTTGACAAATCCTTGATATAGAAAGTTAAATTATACGCATTCGCATATCTGAGACAAATCTGTAATTGTTCTCAAGGTCCAGCTTGTACGTATTGTTTTGAAGTGTGTATAGGTGTTTTGATTTACTTACAAATATATATATATATACACTTAAGATTATTAATTATTAAGCCGACCTGTATATATAGATATATAAGCCGACTTTTTTATGTGACACGTGTCATCTCCATGTTGAGCACGGAATCACACTTCTACCTCATACCGGGCTGTAGAATGCGCCTCTTGGCGCAACCAGCAAACACGGGCTTGCCCTCCCCGTTGAGATCTCCCTACCTATGAGTGATTATGTATTATTGGTAAATCAATTGAGAGAAATCCAATCTTGCTAGGGAAGCCCAAAGACTGCTCTCTTATTCCGATAGGTAAGACTATAGAAAAGCTATAAGGTAAAAAGGGGTTCCTAGGTCCGACGAAAGGAGCTCTCGACTAAAAGGAGAGAGCTTAAAATGCCATTTTACGAAGGCTCAACCAAACTCGCCATATCTACGTTAGAATCGCATATCTACCCCGGTTTGGCATAGGTGTATGTATTTTAATAAATATTTATAAACAATAAAAAAATTATAATTAAATAAATATTTACGAACAATACATTTTTGAAAAGACAAAAAAAATAAAGTGAAAAACACAATTTTTAATCAAATTTATATGGTGGTTGTCGATTCTAATATGGTTAAAAAGAGGATGGAATGATAATGTTTTCTATAATGTTTTCATTTATGTTACTATATTACTATTTTTTAGTTCTTGTAAAATTTATGCTAATCATGCTACCAAGAGATGTTCAAAAGTGTGTCTACATTAAGTAAGGTATTCCTCTAAAATGGTGTAATAAAAACTTCATAAAAACAAAGACGTGAATCCATGAAAGGCTGCTCCAATTAGGTTTTAATCAAATAAAGTGCCTTCTAACTATTAATGTTAGTCCACAACTTTTGTTACTTTCACTCCTCAAGGAAGTGTTATCAACCTCATATTCAATATCTCTAGTTCATCCCAAATTGAACATAATGCTTCTTGAATTAGGGCTCACATGTGAGAAACAAGTCGCCATGTTGCTTATAGGGAACCTTTATTATATTAATGTTTTCAAGTCCCCTCCCATCAATCTGATCAACGGAGGGAACATGGATGACATGCAGGGTGCTATATATCACGTCCATGGCCAAATTGTGAATTTTATGAACTTCTAAATGTGTGTGCAAATGCATGAAAAACATACAGAATGAAATTAAATTCTATTAATGCACACACAACATGCAATTACTAGAATGTTCATCACAATAATAACAACAAAATAATGCACAGAAGTAAACTCATTTCTAAGCTATTCACATGCATTCAATTTAATAATTCAATTAGACCAATTTATTCAATCTGACATAAACAAATAGCCATTCATAATACATAAAATTGACATAATTATAGAGATCTGTGAACGCTTACCTTTCAATTGGAAGGGACCAACCAACTCGCTATGGAAGAGCAATTGTCCAACCAATTGTAGGTTTTTGTCCAACCTATATGATTTTAGCTGAGAGACCACCCCTGAGTTGGGCTATGTATCCATGGAGGAACTAATTGGGCTCACTCACAACCATAGGAACAATAACTCATGATAATATAGCAAACTATTGAGTTTGTCAAGCATGCAGGGAGATAGTGAAGGAGAATGCTAAGCCAGTGAGCTCAATAGCAGAGATACAAGCATCTCAATTAATCTTATCCAACCTTGACACCCACAATACCTACCACACATAACACAAGGAAGGTCCCCTTCTCTACTACACATCCCTAAGGAACCCCTTCCCTCTAGTTCTCTTCAGGGTGGGAATAGAAAGGTCCAAGTTGTTAAATATTTAGATATTCTTTCGTTCACTAGGTTTATAAAGCAATTCCAACCTTCGATATCTCTCACAATTCGATCTGCTCTTGGATTTGTTCGAATTCTAGCCACGTGACTCCTAATCACGAAGTTCAAATTCTAGGCATACAAATTTGGGTCTTTCCATGAAATTTTGGGCATTTTACACTCTCAAATTCACCCCATGGTTGATATCTATGGATTTCCCACTCGATTTCACCATCCACATGAATTTTTGGGAAGTTTAGTCACTTTAAAATGTAACCTTATCTCTGGTTACAATTTTCCTATTTTTCCACTGTTGGGAATGCATAACAGGATGAGATTTGATGTTTATTTGTTACACAATGGAAAGGGGATGACAGAGAATGAATTTTCATGAGGGAATTTGCTTCTGGGTCAAATAAACTGATCCCATACTCAGCCATACGAATTTATGATTTTTTTCATTCTCCATTAATTCATGAGATGATTTTTCAGCAACCTTTCTTGCAATAGAATTAAATATCATCAAGGGAAGTCAAGATGGGTTCTAAAGATGACACTCGAAAAAATGGATTCAATCCCACAACCCCTCACCTCTCCTTAGTGGATGCACACAACCCCCTCATTTTAGTATCTTCCATAGCCATCTCTTGGAATTTTATTTGCATTATAATATTTACATGCTTTTACAATTTCCATGGCTTACTAGCACATGGCTCACAAAATATAAAATACTTTCCTGTTAAAAGCCTAGTATTCACTAGGAGGGCCTTGGTCTTATGCTCCACACTAAGAATCATACACCACATATACACAATATTTTCATATAAATCCAATGCATTCTAAGAGTCAAAATGGGGGTATTCGAAATGTAGGCTCTATTGACCCTTCATGGTCTACCAAGCAAGGTCTAGTCATCCTATTTGGATTGTTAGGATATGATTTGGTGGATGATACAAGGAATCATTATTCTAATTATCTAATTCCAACCCATGGCGGGCATAAACCATTGAGAATTAAATGATAACATATGAAAATGCAAGTGGCTTCATTCATGACTTATTTAACTCAAAATTTGATTCAAAAAACTACTTTTCTTCAAATCAAGGAGAATGGAGTGGAGCAAAACCCATCTTTAGTTTATGTACATTTTAAAAAGATATTTTTGATAAAAGTAAAAGTAAGAAAAAGATATAAATTTTATTTTTAATTTTAGTCATGAAGTAAACTTAGTTCTTTCTTTGTGAAACAGTACTAATATGGAGAAGCAAAAAAAATATCTATGTCTTTGCTGGAAATGTTAATAAGTAAAATTAATAATTTATTAAACAATAACATACATATCTAATTTGTTACTCTTAATTTTTGTCATAAAAATAAAATTAGTAATTTATTACATAGTAGTATTAACAAAAATAATTTTGAATTTAATTGTATTGTACAAATACAATTATGACTACATTATTAGTTACATACATTAGGATATTCAATTTGAACAAAAACTTTAGTCATATTTTATTCTTAATATTTACTAATAACATTTTAATGTCTTTATTAATATTTTTTGTCATGTACATTATGTGATAGCACCCCCTAAATATTCAAATCTTTTTAAATTTTTATATATTAAGATCATTTCATGTAATTTTAAAAAAAATAAAGAAAAATCCCCTCCCTTCATTATGGTTTTTTTTCCTTAAATAAATAAAGGATTATGAAGGAAACACAAAACCATCAAATCTTTTTTTTTTAATTTATAATAGATATATCATGTAAAATCAATATTACTTTTGAAAAAATAATTATGACTATTTTGTTAGATTGATAATCTAGTGATTATGATTGAATTATAATTATGACTATTTTTTAAAGATAACTAATTACCAAATTATAATTATGATTATTTTGTTAATCTTATAATTGATTTATTTTACTCTCCATATTATATAGTAAATATTAGTTTAATATCAATATTAACAAATTTCAAGACTAATGTTTTTAGTTTTTTGATAATAAAACACACTTTATGTTTTAGTTTTTTGATAATAAAACACACTTTATGTGGTAGTGTGCAAGAAGACAAACTATTGGCTTTTAGTAGTGAGAAAACTTTGTGAATAACACTTGAGAAAATCAACTTATGAAAAGGAAATGATACCTATATTGCATGTAGTGTCCTATGCCATCCATACCTACTTGAATACTTGTTGGAACAAAGAATTCATGTAGTGTCCTATGCCATCCATACCTACTTGAATACTTGTTGGAACAAAGAATTCATCCATTAAGCATAAAGAATGGGTCACCGTGATGTTAGAAATAATTTACTAGGAGGTAAAGGATAATGTGATGGTTGCTTTTGTCTTTTAACAATTTGAAGAAAAAAGTTCAATCTTTCACCCTCATATATTGGTTGAATGTCATTTGTAATGAATGGTTGATAGATCCTGTTAGTACCAGGATCTTCCCATCAAATTTCTTTGAACTTTCGCTAATTTTGCTTTAATTTTGTCAAAGCCCAGGGTTCCATTAATAATGCACAACACATCCATCATGATTTGAAAGGGTCAAGAAGGTATAAACACTGATGGAGACCATTGATTCTTTATCATATATATTGAAGAACACCAAAGGAAGTGCTTGATTTCCAGTTCATTTGCTACGAACCGGTTTAAATGTTTAAATTTGCTCGACTCCGATAGCTTTGTCTTCAGTACCGTGAAACTCCATATATGTTTTGGAAATCCAGTTATCAGTACATTATTTTTTATCTTTAGAAGAACTCCCAGATGACATCAAATAAGAGTATAAGAAGCAGCAATAGAGGCGATGAGTTTCTCTCATCGATCTACTTCGGTGTATTTCTGATTGCCTAATCTTCCAAGTACTAACAAAATACATCAAGCAAGTGCTCACACGACCGATAAACTGTAGATGATTTAAGTGTCAAGTATGATAGTAATCACATAAGCGCCCAGCAACATGGAGAGTCCAATCTCACAACCACAGGTTCACCAAGAAAAATGTGTTGGCAAAGTTGAAGAATTCCAAGCCCGCAGGTGTCAAAATCCCGAGTTTTAGTTGCACATGTGTATCGATGCAAACAACCACAAAGAAACACCCACATGAAGAACAGAGCATTAGTGACAGATATGGTGAGGTGTGCGAAGGAGAAAAGCTTGGTCGTAGGTTCTAATCTCAAAAAGAGACATTCCCCAGTTTGATAGAGAGATGGAATGAGTGCGAGCCTTTTCATCCACAAAGTTTAGACTTAACCACAATCTCTTGAAGCATTCACACAATGTGAACCAGGTCCACAACTCAACTATAATGCACAACACGTCAGTGAATACCATGCACATCGGTTGATATAAATGCGTGAGTGTTTATCTTTTGTTGCATGTGCGACGTTGACAGAAAGAAAGCTTCCAGCTAAGCATGAGATTGTCCAAGACAGAGCGCATTATGAGTCTGAGTGAACAGGTGAACAGGTGCCGAGATGATTTCTTCAGTTTTCCTAAATGTATTCTAAAGTGTCAGTGTCATGACAGAGATGACAGGAAAACATTCATCAAAATCCTGAGCTTCGGTTTTCTGCCATTTATGAAATTTGAAATTTATAGATTTTGGATAGAGCATCCAGCACCAAGGTTACAAAGTCTTTTGTATTTATTTGTCATAGCATGAAGGATGGACAGAATGTATAATAATCATCATTTTCCAGGATGGATAGATTCATCATATATATTAACTTTGTTTGTCCATTGTGGCATGAAGAAGAATAACATCAATTCCAGGTTGAAGAGCAAGCTTATTAATAAAGTTAATAGTCAAATCATTGCAAAAAGCATTGACATGAGGTTTACATGACATCTGGCAGCAAAATTGGACAGCAAAATTGGAGTTGTTGATTCTACATGTGAGAGCTATAAGATTTCAATGAGACGGATTCATATCTGGAACACAATCTTTTGAGGATCATTTTTTAATTCAGCATTATTTCCAGATTTTTTGACACAAAATCAGAATACATAAGTTTGATTTGCATTAGAAGAAGCAGTTCCAGTTATTCCTGGTGTTGATGATTAAATGAGGCATCAAAATTCATAGAAACTATGTTGGGCGTTCAATCACAAATTCCTACTATTCATCTTCATATTTGGATTCGGCAGTTCAATATTATTTCCAGGAAGTCGAACTCAGCATTTTCAAGCAACATTAAAACATTCAAAGGACTCAGACTCGGATTTTGAAGCCAACCAACTACAGGTGGTAGAGTATGTCTTGAAGAATCTTGATGAAAAATAATGTCCAGATTTTCAGGCAATTAGTAAGCAGGAAGGGTATTATGTGGCAGCCAAAAGTTTTCATCGAATAGGAAAAGAAGGGATTCGATTCAACAATTCCAAATTTTCTTGCAATTAAATTGCTTCTACTTTCATTTTATTTCTTCTCGGTAATTTCCTATAAATTGGATCATCTGCAATGTATAAGGGGAGGTTCCAGCCTGAGAGGTTGTGTTGTATTGTAAGGGTTGAGTTATCAGTCTGCGTTTAGTTTATAGCTCTCTAAGCATATTTTAGAAGTGTATTGAAGGATGAGAAATTCTTTATGAGCATTTTCTTTTTTTTGTTTGTAATCAATACAAATATATTTCAAAGTTTTTGATCTAAATTCTATGATGACTTTTATGAAAGATAGTGTTTTTATCCCTAGTTTCACATTACATAATTTATATTTGTATTTACTTTTTGCATAATGTTTTTTCTGTTTAAAGAGTATTTATTAGTTTATATAATCAATTGTTTGTGGTTATATGACTTATTCAAATTGGGCTCATACATACCTACTATTTATAGTCATATGTTTTATTATCATCCTTGTTTACCCTTTCTTGCATATGCTTATAGGTCTATGTTTTAGGCTTAATCATTCATCTATCCCTTCAATTTTCTATTTAGTTATTAAAAACCAAACCCATTCATATTTTATCCAAGCCTTAGAGATTAAAGATTTGTTAAGCTTGGCTCTCTTGGAGTCAAGGGTTACCTTTAACACTAATAGATCCCACATGTGCTACCATGATCCAACAACTTCAATAGGAACCCCATGCTTATCTAGCTACACTTGTCGCAACGATGAGATTCATTATAAAGAATGATGATTTTTTCACGTGAATTCATCATTGAAATCATGGTTTTTATAATAGTTCCATTCACTCCCCATATCCGATCATTCAAGATTCATAAAACATATGAAAGGATTAAACAATCATTTTCTAGGAAGGCATGAAGAAGGACATCCACGGATTTGTAACCGAATGTGACATTTTCCAAAGACATAAAGGTGAGACACTAAATCATCCAAGTGAAATTCAACCACTTTCAAATCCAAATATAATATGGACTAACATATCTATGGATTTCATTAAGGGGCTACCAAAATTTGGCAATAAGTCTGTAATCATGGTTGTGATTGATCACCATTCCAAATATGTTGATTTTTGTGTTGTACAACGCTCTTCAAGGCCTCTATGGTATATAAAGTTATCATGGACAATATAATTGTGAAAATATGATTCATGGGAAGATCTATAAGATAAATGAATCCTCACAATTCAATATTGTTCACAAATTATGCAGAAGACAATGAAAATAGTGAAATTAACACATATAAATGGTGTCAATAACAGAGTTTATTATGAATATCCAACATGTTAATGTGTCTAGAACATGCTTATAATACAATACAGAAAAAATTTATCCTTTGGAGGCAATTTGGATGCATACATGTGGCAGGGTTAGATTGGACCTCAAACCCCCCCTCGGTGGACCAATGAGCTCCCAAACCACCTCAAACGGTCATGAATTCCTATTTGAACATCAATGGAGAATGCTAGGACACAAATTATGGTATGCTAGGCATTTTAGAGTGCATGGGTGAGTGGGAGTGGCTCTAGGTAGCAATAAATGGTCCAAGAGAGAAAAAAACACCCCAAATACATGCATGGGTACCTCTAGTCAACCAGTTTGCCTATTTTAAGGAAAGGGGAGTGCACCAAGGACTGAGAAGCCATTAACGAAGGTTCATTTGTAACCATAATGATCAAATTACAGCGCTTTGGTGCATTTATGAGTTCAAAACACCAAAGAACCAAGCTTAACCAACACAACCTAGTTTTGGACCATATATTAACATAAGTATGAAACTAATGAGAATGTGTCCTAGGTATATGACCATGGTATTAAGTTGTAATAATGATCTAACACCCCCCCATTAAGCCTTACTTAGTGTAAATACATCACATTATTGAGGCCTTGACAACTAAGGCTCAAGTCACCTCTTACAAAAATTTGTTTTTCCATATAACCAAGGTAAGGAGGAAAACATCATGGGAACAAAAACTCCCCTCTAAAATGGACATGGAGAAGAATCTGAAATTGAATATCATTCATCACCATATGCCACCCACTCCAAGAAGTGATCTCATATTGGTGAATGTCTTCTATGTGAAGCTCTTAGTGAAAATATCAGCAGTTTGCTTTGCAGATGGGAAATACTGCAATGATATCACCTGTTCCTGCACCAAGCTCTGAATGTAGTGCATGTGTATCTCAATGTGCTTGGTCCTCTATCTCTATACTATATCAATAGAAATCTTGATTTCACTTTGATTGTCACACCAAATGACTATGGGTGAATTAAATGAAAAACCAAGTTCTCCAAGAATACCTTGCAACCACACAGATTGAGTAGTTGTGCTCACTGCTCCTCTGTACTCAGCCTCAACTGATGAAAGGGATATAGTGTGATTTTTCTTACTTGACCAGCATATAGGACCATGTGCAAGAATGAATACATAACCTGAAGTGGAATTTTTGTCAATGGAATCTCCAACCCAATCAGAATCAATAAATCCAACTAGTTCTAGTGGAGAACCAACAACATAGTGTACCCCGAAGTCTTTGGTTCCTTACACATAACACTAGTACAAAATGAGGAATTAGCTACTAGGTGACTAAAAATTCTAGTCACCAAGTGTTTTTAAAGTTATTTACTACTAAATATGAGCAATTTTGATTGACCCAACTATAAACGACTAAAATTAACGATTAATTTAGTCACCGGTTAACAAATATGACTAGATAATAAGTGACAGAGTTAAAAATGCTACCATAAATGACTAATTTAGTCACAACATAAAAAATGACTAGCTAGAAGAATATCATATTAGTCATTTATGTTAGTCATTTATGTTAGTCATTTTTAATTGTGTCATGGAAAATTGCAAATTTGACAATGTAGTGTAAATTTTGTAAATTTTCTACCTTCTATTAGTAATATTAGTGCCATGCACCTCGATCTTCAAATATCCAACAAAGCAATTGCAAGAAAGATACATCTCAGCAATGAGAGATCTCCCAGAGCATCTCCAAATTTAAGAAAGATACACTAAAAAATCCTAATAAGGGCTGGATTGATCAAAATGGTAGAACCTAGACAATGTAGTAGAGACAAAATCTATAAGAATTAGGAGCACCAGGGGAAGCCAATAGAGTCACAAGTGGAAAAATCATAAACAATGTCGACCAAATTAGTAGAGAATCTTGAGTGGCTAACATATTCCTTGAGATCCTTGTTAGCTGTAACTACGTACCAACTACTCAATGACATGCTTATATCATGAATTTGGTCCTTCCCTTTACAAAGTAAAATGGACTTCATGACATCCTTCAATTGGACTTATTATCTAGGTGCGTGTATATGTTATAATTGCCATGTTAATGAGTTGTTCCAATTTTAGTAATTGGAGAAAACTCTGTTGGAAACATAGTATGTTCCATATAACCCTTCGCCAACATTTTCAATCTACAACTAACATAAATTATTCTCTTGCTCATTCTCCACCATATTATAAGCATCATAGACTTGGGCATCTGTTATATGGATCCCTAAACTTTCCAATTATAGGGTAAAATAACCGGTCTCAAATATCAACTCACCAACCTCCATCTGTTATTTCTCTAGTTTAACCAATATTGATTGTAGTTCCTCATAGCTCTTAGTACCAGATATTATAGTATACTGGTGAATGAAGTATATATGCAACTAGAACTTGCTACATGGCCTTTTCTAATGAGTTTTGTAAGGAAGGACATAACATAGAATAACACCATTATTGGGATGTTATCCCTTAATAATGCCAAATATATAACCATTGAATATGACTATTGTAGTTATATAGGAGGTATTATACCTAAAAGACATGGGAGCAACATAGATCTTGTTTATAAGGGGGCTTTCTACGGATATTATTTGTTTTTAACATATTGGGACGTGGTTAAAAACCTCTACCTCTATTAGCTTGAGAAATTAAATTTATTTTTTAATCTCGTATTACTTCCCCTACCATAAATTTGACTTTGTTTCTTACTTGCAGAGAGAAGAGGTAGTTAAAGTAGAGCCTTAGCCATTTCTTAACCCTAATTGGGCTAGCTGAATAATGTTTTAAGGTACCAAAGGTTGCACTAAGATGTAAGAGAGAGGGTCCTAAAATATATCCAATCATATTTTACTATGATGTAATAGACTTGTTTTAATATAAGGTGGTTTACTTTATAGTTTCTTCTATTTGACTCTTATTACTTCTATACATTTCATAAGAATATGCAGTCCCCTGCATTATTTTTAAAGTTTATTACTTAATCTTACAAGGACTTCTAAAAAACACTTTCATAGAGACACATTTAGCAATCCCTTTAAATATAAAAGCCAACAAAAATCCCTTTCATTGCCACACAATCCATTTAAATATAAAAGTCCCTTTAAATAAAAAAATCAATATGGTTATATATATTATGTTTTAAATTATATTGAGTATTGTTAAAATTTATTTAACTATAATTAATTTCATTGGTATTAAAATTTATTTAGATAAAATTGAAACCTTTATATATAACCATTGAGTTATAATCATTTCTTACATTAGAATTGGGGTTGATTTTCATACTTATTCATCCAAGTTAAAAACAAAACCATGGTTTTCAGTTTTAAATGCACCTTTCCAAGTGGTGTGTATAACCTCCAAAATGCATACTAATTTGCAAGGTGTGAGTACCTCCTAAATGCATACTAATTTGCCATATGTGAGAGGAAGTGATGTTTAATTTTGGTAAAAAATTAATAACGTATTTTTTATGTTTAGCTATTTCTATAAGTCGCTGTTAATTTTTTCTTAATTTTTCTAGAGGTTGAACTTTAATGAAAGTGGTTTCTAAACCCAAATTTTAATTGCAAGTAATATGGATATGGTGGGTGTATATTGCATAATGTTAGACGGTGTCATTTATGATTTGTGTTATATTTGGTAAATATTTTTATTAGATTTTTTCTAGTATATAATACAAAATAATCTTTTTAATGCTTAAAATTTTAAATAAAAAATTATTAAAGAAAAAATTTTACACTAACTTTTTTTAATAAAACTTTATATGTTTTGAAAAATAAAAACCTATTAATGAAAAAAATTTACAGTAACTTTTTTTTTAATAAAACTTTATATATTTTGAAAAATAAAAACCCAAAACGTAAAAAACAAAAATTAGTCTAAAATTTCAACCCAAGACAAAATGAAATTCTAACCTTGATCATCATCATACCCTATTCCCATACCATTTGCAAGTCATGTCAAGGGCCAAACCACAAGCCAAATCACGTTTTGCTTACTTTTGACAACTTGTTTAGATGACATTCGATATCGGGTCGGTCGGCTCGACATGTTCGATAAGAACAACTCTTGGATCAATACGACAATGTGCTTTATGCACCCACGAATTGGAAGTGATACCATGCATCCTCTTGAGCTTGTTGCTATTCATATTTTACCAACAGGTAAATATTCTATCCACGGCCCCCTCAAAGTGAAGTAGGGTTTCATGTCCAAGCCCGCTATTATTATTCAAAGGAAGTGGTAAAGGCATGGGCATGGGTAGGAACATGATGAAGGGATAGAGACAATGCGCGCATCCATCCCAATGCTTATGGACAGACACGATCTTTAAGGGGAAACTATCAATCCGAAAATGAGAAATCATTAAGGGGCAACGCTTGTGAATCATACCGATATGACAAGTCAAGGCATGGAAGATAACCTAGACGCGGCGACAGGCCAGGAACAGATTCCAGCAGAGAAGAGAGGCGATCGGATATTCATGGAGGCCGAACATGGATCTGGAAGTTTTATTTTCCATTTTATTAGCCATGCCTAACATATTATTCCATTGCATATCCAATTGGAGCTCGAACAAAAGATTTCAGGTGCAGATTAAATAAAGTTCCCATCCAAGCAAGTTCACCAAGTAAAACCCCACAATTTATACTATATGCATTATTGTGTTGAGAATATGAAAAAGGGTTTTGGCCATTTGCTACATATTCAATGGATCTGCAGAGAGATTTTTTATGAGAAACGTTGTAGTAAAGGTTTGATCATGAACCTGATACAATATACAATTAAATATTGAAAATCATAGTTAGAAGCATATATTTAAAATTCATGGTTGATCTTTAGTGAAAATGAACTCAAAGGGAGTTTCTGCATTGCAAGCATCTCTATTTTTTTTAAGGAAGATCAATATACATTGGGTGTGGTCGATGTACAATTGTATCACTTATATTGATATAATTAATATGTCATCACATGATTCGATTAATTAGTAACAGAGAGGAAACTAGTACTCCAACTAGAGCTGAAACTAGCTGTACTCCAACTAGAGGTAGCGTGGGTACTAATAGGGTGCACACCATTGGGAAAGAATATAATTGACATTACAACATTGTTTTATTGTTGTTATCTACTTGCAAAGGGACACAAACAGAGTTGGGTGTGCTCATTTCAAAGCCACACATTACCATCTCACTCTCAAAGTCAAACAATGACCACTAAAGGAGACTATTTACTGACTGAAGGTGCTATAGATTTTTCCCTTGTACAAGTCAGATGTTTAATATCCTTTGCACAGGTCAGATGTTTATGTAATATTCAAATCTGGTTTCCTGAGTATTGAACTCTGTTTTAAGTATGGTATTTAAATATTTTTCTCATATAAATTTGTCGTATTTATCTTTTGAATCAATACCAAATATTTTTATTATGAGCATATTATATTGTAAGGGCCCATTGCAATAAGCTTAAAATCAAACCTTGTATATCCAGAAACCTACATCCATTTTTCAACAGTGCTCACAAGTGTTTGTCGATCCTAAGAGTCGATACACTCGATGTTTGTACTTCATGTAGTCGATCTGATCAGGTGGCGATGTTGATAATCAATCCAAGTATGAGTAAAGAGTCGATGTCGATTCTCATTATGCTACTCCATGTAGTTGATCCCAGAGTTGATATAGGAGTCAATGCCTTTTTATGAAAGGAAATATTCGTTAGAATATTTTTATTGAGGGTGATTCTTACAAACCTTGGTGCCATGATCAGTTTTATCTTCGAGTGCCTATTTCAAATGGGGAACTTGCCTTTATACATATTATTTATATTGGTAACTTTCCTTACCATTTTTTATTGTTCGACCTCTTTCCTTATATATTACTTTCTTTGAGAAGGAGATAATCAGTCAGTTAATATAGGTCCCATTTTTCCTTGTTTCCTGGTTTCACTTTCAAATGACATTCCTTGACGGGTAGATTCAGAAGGTAGGTCAGCAAAGAGCCAATTGGTTCACGATAGAAAGGAAGTTATGCTACAAGGAATAGCTAGTCTCTTTACCAAGATGGTGCCAGTAGATTGATTGCTCGGAGTGAACAATTAAACTAGAGGAATTGGGGAGTACAACTAGAGGCCGGGGAGTACAGATGTTGAGGGAACTCATTGGGGTAGTACGGTACAATATTACATGGCAGGAGTGAAAGAAACCTCTAATTAAATAGAATTAGAATATAGATTTGATATGCATGGCTTACACCCAACTAGGAATGGGCTAGTAGATTATAATAATTGGCTGGGAAGTCTACCCAATACCAATTGGCTTTACCTAGTATACCATACTACTAGAAGACCAACCATTACAACAAGTCTACAATACACATAGGATTACTACCTGCCCCATAGTATTTACCTAATCCCACATCTCACCTCTCCACTAGACATTACTACTTTCCTGATTCATTATTCGTTTAACCTAGTCCACACAATAAAACAAAAAATATAAAAAAAACCAAATTTTTTTTATATACTAAAAGAATTAAAATAAAACAAAAACAAAACAAATCTATATAACTTGTATAAACAAATAATAAAAATAAAACAAACCAAACCAACCAACATAATTTTAAAAAATAATAATAATAATAATATATATATATATATATATATATATATAAATGGAAAAAGAAAAAAAAACTATTTTCCAAATAAAATAATAAAAATAAAAATATATATATATGAAGAAACGCAAAAAATTTATTTTCATGGGCAGGTAGTTTACCAAACAGCTCGACCCAACCTCTATGGCAACGGAATTCGGCAACGATATTCATGGCCGATGGCCGATTTTCCTTAACCACCATCCTTCAATTCTGACAATTTCGATTGCTGCTCAACCTGCTAGTTTTTGTCAAATAGCCTAACTGTTGGCGCCAAACATTGGAGGGTTTGGTGGGTTTTGGATATGGAGATTTGGATCGATATTAACCACTGTTGAGAGTTTACAATTTCTCTATTTAATTTCCATAGATGCCATGGATAAAGCAACATTGTAGAGAACCTGGAGACTTTTGAAGAAGTGGGCTGCGAATTCTGCACCTGTGGCGTCTCCACCACCTTCTTTGCTTACAAAATACCTGGTAATTTTATCGATTTACTGTGAATTGATAATTTTTTAGTGAATTTTGGATAAAAACCCATGTGTTGTGCGGTCATAATTGCGCCAATGTTTTTCCATGTTGTTGCTTTCGCACTAGCCCTCTTGTGGATTATGCCCATAGCCTATATATATTGAACGATACCTTGTAGGTTCCCATTATATCAGATAACTATAACTCAAGGGCATTTTCTATATGTCAGTTCTGTTAGCATTTGTTATGTTGAACACCCTCTGCATGTGCCTGATCTTAATGTTTCAGTGAAAATCTTTCCCACTGTGGGCTTCCAGCTGATCCTCTGCCTCGAACACCGAAGCCGTTTCTTCATTTTCCATATCTCCATGTCTCTGTTGGAATGTGTCTTCCTCCATAGCCACATTTTCCATATCTACATCATTTTAGGCCATATTTTGTGAAGCTTTTGAGTCAAGAATGTATGGAGTAAATTTTTTTGAAAGTGCGTACATGCAATGACCAATTTCTTTTAGTGTGGAAACTTGTTTGTTACACTCCTCATCTTCCTTTTATTCAAAAAAATGTTTTATACATGTAATACTCTTCTTTATGTGGTCCTTTATTGTATAAAGGACACCATGTATGCTCTTATTCGGTAATTTCGTTATTGGAGTTGAAGTCTTCATGAAAAAACCTTGTTCTTTTATCCATTTTCCCCTTGTATGGGGGATTTTTCTTACTTGCACCCATGTTCTCCTCACTTCTTGTAAATGCATGCTCCTTTAAGGCATTTTGAAGGCCCATTTGTGATATCTTTTCTTTCTCTTGAATAAGAGAGGAAAAAAATACATATAATGTAGGCAGTGTGAAGGAGGCTCCAAGAGCCAATATAGTACAATGAAAAGAAAACACAAAGATACTATAATCAGGACCCAATTTGGAGAGAATAGAGAGCACTATTTGTGTGCCATTCCTATTTATATTACACATATTGAGATGCACGATAACTAATTTGATCTTGGTGAAAAATTCTTGAATAGAGTCAAAATTAGTTGGTGCCGACTTCATTAGTTCACCTCTAATTGATGTCCCATCAATTATCATTTCATCTTATGTTTTTAAGAGGGTGGACAGTATGGTACATACTTCATTTGGAATATTCTTGTTTGAAATTTGATAGAGTACATCTCAAGAAATAGAATAGAAAAGTAACCTAAATGTTTCATCCATTCTATTCAAGTATTTATATTTTTCAACAATTGAATTTGGTTCTACCTTGGTGTCCATTATGATATGGTAGATCCATTTCATCCTCAAGAGTATCTATACCCTTGATTTCCATTCATAATAGTATAATGGGATTAGAATTTTTTGGGAATATAGTTCCATTACAACAAATGAGATCTGTGATGGTTGAAAATGAGATTCTTTAAATTGCAATAGCTTGATCCCTAAAAACAAACACTATAATACTTACTAGTAAAGCACCCCTGCAGCTCTAATACCATGTAAAATTTGAGCATATGGATATAGATACTAAAAAAAGAGAGGTATATAGTGAAAGAGATCAATAATAAAAAAATAAATGTATTAGCATTAATCATTATAGAAAAGAGATGGACCAAATAGCAAGAAAGAATGTTGTATTACATTAGTCTTGAAAGAATGACGGAGATGTAATATGCAGGAAAAGCAATTATAATAGGTCAAGGAGGCAATTCAAATTGCTCATGCAGTGCACGAGGTGTTGGTTAGGATTAAATAGAGACAAAGACCCTTAGTTAGGCATACACACTCCCAAATTTTGAGGTAAACTAACTTAAGAATTCCTAACGGATAATTCTAACTGAAAGAGGTAAATGGAACTGATATCATGCACATGCACAATCCTAAAAGGATCATCTCGGGTTCTAGTCGCTAAATATATACATCAGTGGTAGGTTATGACCTAATTTAGTGGAGCACATATACTCGGTAAATTACCTTGGACTCAAACACTCCTAAAATTAGGCTAAAGTTCCCTAGATCTAGGAAGGGACACTTAAATCAAGGAGTTTACCTAAGTCATCCAAAAACAGACAATAGGGTTTGCTAAAAATGGCACAAAAGGAAGTTTAAAACCCTTAGAGTTAGAAGTAATCTCTAGGGTGACTCAAGTGGTCAAATTGAATGGGGTTTGGCCCACAAAAGCCATGAAGTCATGGTTTAAGTAACTATATAGGAGAATGGTGCTATGGAGAGGATTATTTTCTCTAAAAGTTATCTTAATTTGGTATATGAACACATAATATTACTTTGGATAACATTGAGGATATGCAACAAAATAATTCCAAACATGCCATTATGACAATCGTTGCACTAATAGTGTGGTGCATAATGTATATAAAATGGAGAATCAATTAAAACAGCAGCAGTGATATACAGTTTTCAAGTTTAAAAAATTTCAGTATCTGGCTGTTCACTACAAAAAAACCATCATCAATTTAACAGGAAATAAGATGTGATAAAATTGCATGTCCAAAGTGCCTTCCTTAGAGAGTTTGTCTACAGTTGTTTACCTATATTATATCATGTCTATGGATTTTTTTTTGTTTTCAGATTTTCATTTGTTCTGGCCTTTTGTTGATATATATATATATATATATATATATATATATATAGATAGATAGATAGATAGATAGATAGATAGATAGATAGATAGATAGATATTTCTTCCAAAGAAAAATAACTGTATTTTTCTTTAAAGTAGAAAGAAAATTACATTCTTTAGGTGCATATTGCACTATAACATAATGTCCAGGTTACGAAATATGCCCAGGACAAAAGTAAAATAACAAAATTACATGTAAGGTGATCATCTGATTATCCTCAACACTTATTCACAAGTCTTAGAGCATCCAGCAAAAATTAAGTACACAGTGGTACTAAAATGTCTAGTTTGTTCCTTAAACATAGCAGTAGTGAGTATAGAGTCTTCCAAGATAATAAAAAAAAACCTTCAATATTCGGTTGTTCACTACAGAAAACCATCATCATCGATTTAGCAAGAAATAAGATGTGATATGCTATTACATGTCCAAAGTGCTGATTGTAGAGGTACCCTCCACAACTTCTTGAATGTGAATTATTCCAGGCTCCCGATCCAGCCCCTCACCAGAGAGTTTGTTTATAGTTGTGGTCAATTTCCCTACATATGTGTAGGTAAGATATTTTTGTGAACTGCAGAGATATAGCTTTGACATGTTCTAAAAGTGTCAAGTGAGATATGTCATTGATGTTTTGATCATTGGTCATCCACTTGATGACTAAAGAATCCCTGAATACCTGAAGATCTATAATTTTCAGATGATGGGTTAGTCTAAACAGAGCTTGGGGTGCAACAAACTTAGTTTAGTTTTTAGTACCCTGACCTGCATTAGCAATTAAATGAAAATAGTGTTGTTTCTGCAGGAAGAGGATGCCTCCAATACGACTTATTATCATCCCTTTGGCATGATCCACAACTTCTTGAATGTGAAGTATTCTAGGCTCCCTATCTAGCCCCTCACTAGAGAGTTTGTTTGCAGCTGTGGTCAATTTCCCTACATATGTGTAGGTAAGATATTTTTGTGAACTGTAGAGATATAGCTTTGACATATTCTACAAGTGTCAGGTGAGAGATTTCATTGATGTTTTGATCATTGGTCATCCACTTGATGACTAAAGAATCCCTAAATACCTGAAGATCTGTAATTTTCAGATGATGGGCTAGTCTAAACAGAGCTCGGGGTGCAAGAAGATCAGCTCAGTTTTTAGTACCCTGACCTGCATTAGAAATTAAATGAAAATAGTGTTGTTTCTGCAGGAAGAGGATGCCTCCAATACGACATATTATCATCCCTTTGGGCATGCTCCATCGAAAAAGGTCCAAGTAAATGTCTTGTCCACAGTCAACTTCCCAATTATCTGTGGCTTAGATGGATTTCCTTGTGAATAATAGAACTGGGCAATAACAATAATATGGAATGATACCTGAAAAGGGGGAGGAAGTCTTCCTTCAAATTGACTAAAGTTGCGCATCAGCCAAATGCTTCAAATTGAGATATAGTGAACAGCTTGAAATGCCTTAGATTGGGGCATCATTGTGTCAATCCAGTTGCAGACATCCTTATAACATTGAACATAATAGCAACAAGAAGTAAATAGATGAGTAACATCTTTGCTCTCCATTTTTCACAAATAGTATAGACTTGCATGATATTTTTGTTTCTCTTGCAAATAATCCTATGTTGGAACCTTTTGCAGAAGATTGAGCCACATGAATACCTTAGGTTTTTCAGGGCCTCAAATCTTCCAGATTAGTGAATACCATTAGACTGCAGCTTGATCCTCTATGGCCATCATCGCCTATTACCTAATAACCCGGCTTAAGAGAGTATTGACTGTCATTGGGATTATTCTATAATTGTTTATCAGACTCTTCATGCAATCTAATATGACCCTGCTTTAGCTCAGTGATAAACTAGACCAGATGTCAACAGACATTTCCTCTAGACCTAAATTGTTCAGCGCTTAACCACCCTTCATGCCATATTTTGAATTGACCTTCCTCTGCCAACTGATTCAAAGTATATATACCTTGTTGATACATGTAGTGAACTATTGCTTATGGGAGAATATATTGTTTTTCCATCCCATTATTGCATCCAAACCTACCTTCACATGTGACCCATCCTAGACCTGCCAAAGCAGGTGAGTGGCAATGATTGGAAAGGCCAGTGCTTAATGCTTTCCAATTATTTGAAGCATGTTTGTGAATCTCGACAGGGTTGTGGATCCAATCTAGGAATTTTAGGTTCCAAGTACTTCTGAACCTAAATTCTCTTCCATAGACCCTCCTTGGACATCAAGTTCTAAATTTTTTTAGTTGTCAAAGCATGTGACCAAAAGTGAATAACTTCTTTTGATCCCAACCACCCTCATTCTTTGGTTTTGAGATCAGTTGTCATCTTGATAATGGAAACTGATATTGTCAGATTTGCCTCTCCAAAGAAAATAAAAACAAATCTTTCTAATGTTTTCCAAACCACCTTTGAAGAATGTGGGCTAGCAAGAACCAACACACTGGGATTACTTCTAAAATGGATTTGACAAGTATCAACTCTCATCCCCTGGACAACCATCTATGAAACCATAAGTGGATTCTTCTTTCTATTTTGTTTTCCAACCATCCATAATCTTTTATGCCATAACCATTTGGTTTTAATATAAATCTATGTATTTTAAACCTTCTTGCAGGATCCACAGATCTGAATTGGAATAGATGGATCAACCTTTTAGACATGTCCTCACTGATGCAGCTAAAACTGATAGAATATTTCTCCAGGTTGAATTTACTTAAAAGACTGAGGTTGGGCATGCATGCGCCCTATAAATCCAATAATTTCTCTGCCATTATCTAATCACTGTTGCATCCTCACTGCTATGTTGAGTGTGCACCATAAATATTGGAAGGTTGTTGCAGAACCTTCTCATCACACTGCGCCACAACAGTGTCATGACTCATTACTGTTGTACCTCCTCCACTCTCATCATGGCTGTATAGATATGTTGAAGTGTTGCATGATGAAGGAGAAACATATTCAGAACAACATGTAAAGAAATTTTTGGTTTCATGAACTATAATGAATTTGGGTCCAATTTTATTGTTGTCAATATTGTGTAAACAACTTCCTATTTATCAACACTTGACCTTTTAAACAAAATTTGGGCTGGTTTGTAGTGAAGTTGAATATAGGAAGATACCAGCTAGGGATTATTTGTGCTTTATCTCTGTCAAGGTAATGTGGATTGGTTCACTTGACATAGTAGATATAACCTCTAGTGTGGTTATCTTTGTCATGATTTATGCCATAGTTGGGTAGAGCCTCTATTGATAACATGGTTGTTAGTGTGCCCCTCGCTTTTAAAATTTTGATGTCCCGTGCGACTTTGGATTTCTATCATTTTACAATTTCCTCATTGAAATCGGAAACAATCCAAGTGTCTCATGTCTAGTCCATTAAGATTTTATATATCTACATCTATAAATCTGAATAATTACTTCAGTGTTCTCTTGTAGGAAAATGTCTGCATCTTGGATAAAACCTTACTTTTAAGTTTTTTCTTTTAATTCATGTGATTCATTTAGTAGGTAGGGGTTGTTAATGCTATTCTAGCCTTGAGAATCAATGCTTGCAAATTTTTATATTTTGAGAATATTTGGAAAAGATAACTCTAAGTAAGTGTTTATCACTACTGAGTTACATTTACCTTGTATGGTATTTGACTATTGGATCTCTAAATTTTAAAAATCTCTAGAAATTCGTTTAAATTTCTTAATGAGATGAAAGGTTTACTATATTCCCGTATCTATGGGTTTAATGCAAAGTGTTGAACCAAGGCCCATTCAGGAAGGAAGAATTTTGTCTTTTATATCAATAAATCAAAATGTATAGTCTAAGGTTATTGAAAGTTAAAACCAAGGTATTGGTTTACCTACCTTATTAGTTATAGTGTGCCTGCCTTGGAAAAGGTAGTACCTAGTGCAAGCTAGGAAAATAACTCATTCAACCTTTAAAAGACTAGTATGCTAGATCAACTTAGCAAAGTAGGACAAATGAACTGTTCATACACTATTTCAACTGTAATTGAATACTAGAAGAGATTCACTTTGCAAATTTTGCATGTAGAAGGGAAAGGGCCTTTTTCATTTCAAAGGAAAAAATGCATGTTTTATTCCTTGTCAGAATGAAATGCGCATGCTTCACGTGCTATCAGTACATGCTATATTCATGTCGTACTTGTGATAACAAGTCTCCAAGCTCAAACCAATCCAGAAACTGTATTTATTATCATCGGCTAACTGATCATCCCTAATTGTTTCACCTATTCTTCATTACTAAACTTCAGTTTTTATATGAAAAACAAATATTACAATTTTCTTGTATATTCAAATAAACATGACAATACCATATTCTACCCCAAAAATTAGCAGTGTATTTGTAGTACATAAATGCAAAAAGGTAATATGTAGATATATTCATATTGTTCCTCTTATCTCAAGAAGTTCCCCAACCACCGATTCCACCTGTATCATAACCCATGTAGCCATATGTAAGCCTTCTTTTGAGAGTGAATCCACTAGTGAGTTCAATTCCCTATACACATGTGCAAATGTAATTTTTGTGCCTTGTGGAAGTTAGTGAAATCCCCTTCAACTGACTAGCTATTGCATGAACTGCAATATCATGAATACTTTTTTCACTATTATTCCACTTGATTATGAGCAAAGAATCCCCAAATATATGAACTTGCTGAATATTTTTAGCCAATGCCAATTTCATAATGATTGAGTCCCATAAATTCATCTATATTGTTTGTGCTGTCACCCAGATTGGCTTTGAAGTTTGAGCTTGATAAAATGGTCATCCAACAAATAGAATACATTTCCTATGCCACTTTTCTCAGGATATTGGAAGGTGCCTTGAGCAAATCCACACGGGAGGGTCTTATTAATCAATAGATTTCCATCTTTCCTTGGAGTCCTCACTTTGTTATGTGTCCTGTAGAGTTTAAACATAACACAGCTCTGTAAATAAACTTGAAATAATAAGGAATTTCTTTCCAGTCAAATACCCCAAAGGATTAGGAGGGGTATGGAACTAAAATCCTTCAGTTCTCCCCTTTGAAACCATTGTCTCAAACAATCTTCAACAGTATTACTTTTCCAAATGAAATTGATACCAATCCATTTACATAGATCTCTCCTAAGCTGCTAACAGTTTATGCACTGAGTAAATAAGTGAGAAACATGTTCCTCATCCTTCCTACAAAGTATGCAGATGTTTATTCCTTTTCTGAAGCAGATCCCTGGTGGCGACCCTATTCACCAATGTATGCCAGAATAATAATTTAGTATTCATTGGTACCTTCACATTTTGCATATTGTTCCACCGTCACACCACCTCCTATGCTTATCATCTCCATCATCGAACTGTACAGAAGTTGGTCTGTGTACAGACTACAAGCGTATTGTTTTATTCTTTATGCATACCACTTCATCTAGTACATCCTTAATATGAATGCATCCTCTCTTTAATTATACAAGAAAAATATCCCGAGTGTCAACATGTTCACCTTCCAGACCCAAAATCAAATAACCCTTCCATCCTTGTTTCTAGATATCTCTATTTATCTGGTAAGCAATTTGGTCTAGCGTTAAGTATCCTATAGTTTTTAGTCTCTGAATAAGTTCAGGGGGAAGAAAAATAATATTATTGCGTCCCATAATCACATTGGCTCAAAGTCCAACTTTGGAGACATGATCCACATTCTAGCCCAAAAATCTTTTAATGATTAGGAACAACGGCATGAGTTCTTTCCTCTGGTTGGATACCTCTGTGATGCTCTTACGTGGACTTCTAATCCAATTTAATAATGATGTTGGAGCAATGTAATATGAATAATAACTTGTTTCCAAATGCTATCCTTGGTGATCAGGCTCCCAAGGATTTAGGCTATTAAATCCTAACCAAAAGAGTGTATATTTTTAATCCCCACTCCCTTCCGCTTTAGGCTTAGATAATTTCCATTTTGCTAGAGGAAGACCCATTGTATCATTTATTCCTCTCCACATAAAGTCAAACCAACAATCCAACACTTTTGAATCCTCTCCAACACTCCCTTGAATATCTGTGCCAGAGAATTCCAGTATACAGGTATAGACTTTAGGACAGATTTCTCAAGTACAAGTCTTCCCACTCTGGAGAGTCACTTGTTGCACCAAAACTTTATCCTACTTTCAATATTCCCAAGAAGCCATCCCCACTTTCATTTTTTATACCTGTTTGGTTTTAATATAAAACTCAGATATTTCATCCCCTTCTCCATCTCCAAATAATCGAAAGGAAACATAGCTTTCAAGTGTTGCTCTATTTCTTCATTAATACCATTAAAACTAACAATAGATATTAGAACATTCAAATCCATTGCTGTAGATTTGCAATAAATATTAATGATTTCTTGGCACTTTCTATCTTCAAACTCAGCACAATTGGAAAACAAAATGACATTCTCAACAAATAGTAGATGTTTAAGTGGCTCATTACCTCCAACGTGAATGCGTTGTATGATTCTAGAATTTCTAACATCTATTATATACCTGCTCAAACCCTCTGCTACCAAAAGAGAAAAATACAGGGATAAAGGGTACCCTTCTCTCAGACCTCATCAGGGATTGAATAAAGTGGATTTAGCACTGTTAATGATAATTTAAAATGAGACTGATGTCACATATCTCATTGTCCAGTTAATCATCGCCACATTCAATCCAATGTGAATCAAGACTAGTCTTAGTTAAATTCAACATCTGTCAAAATATGTTGATAGATATAATTTGACAACCATTGCAGAAATTTTTTTAGCTCTGATAGAGTGCTATCCCTTTTGTGTAGTTCCAATAGCTTCTCATGTATTTATCTCCCCTTCAGAAATCAGAATGTTTCAGGAGAAATTACCTTGGAGACAATCCTCTTAGGCCTTATTTCCAGCACTTCGGAGATTATCCTTGGATACTTCCTTGATCCATCGGGTTCCTCATAGGTTTCTTCAAAGTGTCTAACGCCCAAAGCTATGAGAACATTGAAGCTTCTCACTAGACTCCTCATTCTCATTTTTCATATCCTTGATGGTTTTAACATTTTTCCTGAAATTACAAAACTGATGGAAATATTTAGAGTTATCCTCCCCTAGCTCCAACGACATTGCTGGGTTCTTCATTCTCCAATATGATTTGCTTTAAACCCAGATTTTATTTTTCATTGATTCCAAATATTTGATCTTCAACAATACCTTTGCAAAGCAAAGAACTTGAACATTGTCCCAAAATATAGTGTTCAATTCAGCCTCATTGTCCTTCAGAGACCTATTCTATTTCTGTGTCTCTCCAGTGATATCAATTGTTTTGCTTTTCACTATCTTTAGGGATTCTGCAAATTGACAACAAGCATGAATACAACCAGAATTGATGTCAAATGTTTTCCAGTTCCTCTTGACCAAAATTTGGAATTCCTCTTCATCTAACCATGCCAGGTTAAACTCAAATGGACTCCAGGTTTGTCATTTATGTGTTTAATCAAATAGGGTTATGATTGGAAAGACTTCCTGCCTCAACCCAAGTTTGACATCCATCTACCTGCTGTAGAAGATCATCAGATACTACGAATCATTCTAAACCTTTGGATATAGAACCTCTTCCATCACTGTTGTCTCTCCAAATAGTTTTGATGGTGGTGCGATTGATATCAACACGTACTGTAGCTTCCATCTAATGTTAAAAATAATCTGCCAACCTATCAACTATTGCCGACTCTCCTTAGATCTTGCTTCTATTGACAGTGAAGTGTAGATTCCCTCTTAAATTAACCTTCCATCCTTTATTTCCTGTAAAGAAAAAGATTTGTCCCATAAAAGTTTCTTCTCATTGTAAGGTTCAGACATATTCATCATGGTAATGGACATACCCAAACTTTTACTGGAGAATTTTGTGCATAGACCTGAAAGCAAAATAAATGAATTTGTCAATAGAAGACTTGACTACCAACCCATGATTAATCACCCAGTAAGTCTCATAGAATCAATTGTGAAAAACTCCCATCCCTTCAAACAATTCATAAGAATATTGATGAAAACATTCCCATGCCCCATAGTGTCCTGTACAAGATGCTTGGTGTATCAGAGTTAAGAGCTCGGAAGAGTTAGAGCAAGAGGAATTGCAAAAGATCCAAAAATTCAAGGCTAGGCCACTTAATAAAAAGGTACCAATTAACAAGTTTGTTTTCTGTCCATACTTTGCAATTTTCTCTATCGAGTTTCTGAATGATCTTATGTTTATAGATATTCTGCACTAAAGGGGATCTTGGTCTATTTTACAATCTCAAACGTCATGTCACAACACTTGTGGTAGGATGGATGTAATAAGGTTGATGCAAGTAAAATTATTTTCAGGCTCATTTCTTATAGGAAGATATTAAATTTTTTTTTATCTGAATCAGGAATTTCACTTTGCAACCGATGAGCGCCTTCCTCTGCCTCCACCAACTAAACTTTATAAAAAGGTCAGGAACTTAATCCAGATAGATGATTGATCAGGAAGAAAGTCTCAACAGTCAGGTGTCATCTTTTGGTTGTTATTATCCAATTGATATTTTAATACTTTGGACATGCTGTGTTGTTTTATCAGCTCTCTCAAACACATAAGTCTGAGAATTAGGACAAGCAGATAAAAATCTGCAGCACCTCACTAAAATAAATTACAAAGCATCTAGCTCAAAACTTCATTTGTTTAACCCCACAGTGAAGTGCTCGGCATCTCTTTTGTATAACAAGAGATGACAAGTCTACAATGAATGTAGACACCTTGAGTGGTGAACCTCTCTAGAAGAGATAAAACCCTAACCCTGATGCAAGAGCCTGCTAGCGAAGAGTGTGACCTCATGCATGAGTTCACCCTAACTACAAGAGAACATTGCTAAAGAAAACTAAAAGCGTACAAGAGAATCTCTCTCTCATGCAATACGCCTATAAACTGAAGATGTTCCTCATGCATGCACCCTATCTATATTAGGAACTGCACCCTTTGCAGATAGAGCATGCATGCATCCTACTCACCCACTCAGTGTCTACAAGACTGCTGCACCCTCATCAGACTCTCTAATTCACCTCCCTCATAAACTGCAAAAGATCTCCACAAGGATTAAGGCTGGAATGTCTGCTAAAATTGTTGCTTCTGAAGAAAAACACCTCAAAGCAACATGGTAAAAAAACTAACAAGGTTTTCTTATGTGGAAGGTTTGTAATCGTGTTTCTCATATTTTTATGGAAATGATTTGAACACTATCATAATGGTTTAGAAATTTTTTTTATTTAAACAAATAGATTTGCAGAGACTTACCTTCAGTTCTTGGTTTTGACCATAAACCCTTGCTAATATGGAGGCAATATATATATTCATACTCGAATTATGCTTCTATGGTTCAAACCAGTGTTGTTTTACTCATCTAAGATTAGCCTAGGCCTCCCAGTCTAGTCTAGTCATGTCTGAAACGAGTATGTGGCTAACACTAGCTAAGTAGATTTGGCTCATACTTGGCTCAGACTCGCCAGAGCCGACTTGGACTTGGCTAACGCTCAGATTACAAACCTATTTCTTTTGTGTTTCAAATTTCAGTTTATTGTTTTGTAGACAAATATAATTTTGTATTATCATAATTTATAACGTGGAATTTGTGGATAGAATCTTGCTTTATAGCTCATATGAATTGGAAATATCATTAATATATTTTTAAAATTTTTATTTTTTCTGCACAAAATTTTTAGTTTTTTCATTTTGATCTATTTGTAGAGTTTCATGGAGTCTTTAATGAAGTTTTTCAATCCCTTGTTCTGTGTCTGATCTACAACAATTCTTAGGGCTTCACCCACTCTCCTTGGCTTCCCTTCAACCTCGCTTTGATACCATGTGAGTTTTACACACAAGAATGTGGGGTAGAGAATGCAAACTGTAATACATTAAAGGATGGAATGGTAATCTTGATTCATCTACCATATGGTGTGGATGTCAATACATATAAGGAAGACAATGTCCCATACCAAAATCCCATACAACCACTTTATTACTTAAGCTCTATCATAAGATCAATTTATGATATATGATATAAGTCACGTATTTGCTAGCCTGGAGTACACAACAACTGTATCATTTGACCATTATTGCATTGTATAGTCTTCTCTTGATTGTCTATATTATGATAAACCAACCTCTTTAATAGCTTCAGTTTCGGTAGCTGCTACTAATTTTTTCTAAAATTAGGTGTACATGTGATAAGTATTTATTTTGTTAATCTTTTTTAATCATTCTAGTTACCATCCAAAATGTAACATGTAAGTATATATATATATTTTACACTTGTAGTATGTGCCTAAGAAAACACCATCCCAATAATTAGAGATGAAACAGAGTTAGGCATCAAATCCCAAACTGCAACTGCTTGCATGTGAATTTAGTGTAACATTCAAAGAGGCCAGGTGGGGTTCCGAAGCAATGTTTTTTCCTTCTACTTAAGCCATTTCATTTCTATGTAAAATTCATTTAGAGTTTAAGATACAATGCTATTCTATGAGCAGGTTAGGCCTCTGATTGTGTCTATAATTCTGTTTGAACTTTGTACAGTCCTTGCTCCATATCTGTGTGTATCAACACATTTCATTTAATTTGCATATTATAATAGTATTTGATATTTTGTAAGGATGCACAATATTTAAATATCAAATATGAAAATGATTCAACAATCCAGTGTCAGTAGATACTGCAATCAGTTGTAATAGGTTTATCTGTTGTTCCTAATATCTATCTTTAGTCAAATCTATAAAAGGTATCAATGTCAGGAAGTAAGAGTTGAGATTAATGGTATTTAAACATAACATAAGAATGTAATTGTTTATGATAATAATGTTGTATGCCATTTTATACTCTTGGGATGCTTTCGTCTGACTTTTTTGAATGGTCTTTGGTGTGTTTGAAGCTAGCTAAGGAGCTCAACACCCTATGCCAAGTTGTTGTGATTGTGCATAATGATTGTCTCTATCTGGCACAAGAGATTCTTGGACCTCCATTTGAGGTGTGCACATTAATATCGACCTGCAGTTGATTCTAGTATCTTATTAGAACTTGTTTGTCCTTTTTATTTGCTTATAAACTTGACTAGTACTAGATCCATCATGGAAAAGGATTTTGCATATATATATTATTGGTACTAGATCCATCATAGAAAGATATATCGGGGGCATGGAATTAACATTGTATAACTTTATTGTTGTCAATTAAAATAGATGTATATGCAATAAGAAAGCTGCTAAGTTATGGAGCTAAAGTTCCGGACATATAATATTTATTCAGGGATGTGGAACATTCAAGACACTGTTCATATATTTGCAAAGTTAGACAAAGTATGAAAAAAAACCCTACCGGGAAGTATTTAGAGAGATTGCCTTCACTGGATAGGGAGTTTGATATTCCTGGGTTGCAGATACTCCTAAAAGACAAATGTAACCTATACTTTTCCTTTTAACAGAGTAAAATGAATGAAAGTTGTACTTATGGGATAGATCCTACTTAATGAAAGACCTTTTTTTCCATTCTAAAAACTGATTTCCAATTTTCCATTATCCAAGTATCGCTTATATTTAAAATTCTAACCAAAAAATAGAAATCAACTACATTCCAAAGTTTTTCTTGATATCTGCAAATCATATGCCATATCTGTCAACGAGCCCTGAAAGGTGATTCCATTTTTAGTTGTTCATAAGATAGCTGATAATAACATATTTATATCTCCGGTTCAGTTGCTTCTTAATTCTTGGCACTTCATAAGATAGCTGATAATAATGGATTTATGTCTCTGGTTCAATTTCCTCTTCATACTTGGCACTTACTAACTTTACAATAGTCTGACAAGGTAGTTAAGGCCTTGATTATCCATGTTCTTGTAGTAAGTACTAAATAAGCAGGGCCAAATCATCTATGAACTCTGGTAGTAAATGTGGGAGCTCTCACATATGCACTTGTTTATTTATGGAAGTTATTTCCTTTTTACCCTCAAGTTGCATAATCAAATGATAAGATGACTAGTATTTTTGTGTATCTTATACCAAATAGAGATATTGTATAGGGGAACCTTGTAGCTAAAAATATGATCTGCTAAATATATGCAAGTTTATTGCTCGTTAAGACAAATAGGTGAATGAATACACATGTTTTTTTGTTTAAATGAAAATACGATTGTTGATTAAGATCATGAAACTTCAATGAAGGGTCAAGATTTATATCAGATCCATGATTTCTTTGTTCTCTTATATGTGTTTTAAAATCACTATATTTGATATTCTCAAGGAATAAATAAAAATATACATTTGACTAGTCCTGCAAGGACTAAGTGTGCTGGATACTGTTTTGTTGTCCATCATTCAAAAACAAAGAAATTCTAAGAAAACTATTAAAAGTCTGCCTTACGTATTCTCTAGGATACTCAATTTGTCATCAATACAGAATCATCAAAAGACTCCTAATATCTAAACCAACAATACAACAAGATGAGCATAACCAGTGTCTACATCCCTCAGCTATGACTTCGAGCTAATCTGCCATTAAGTGGTTGTTAGTACAAGTCTTTTTTGAATCAGATAGGAAGTGACTTTTCTAAATTCGTGTTTGGTTTAGGTACGCTTCTGTAACAACAAAGTATATTTAGAAATCTTGTCTGCCATTGAGTTGAAATCTTGGTAAATGTGTCGAAAAAGGATTATTATTATGGTTTCAAAACAATTTTTGACCTCTTGAACTTGGTTCATGCAGGCCCAGATTCTCGATGCTAGACAGATGGTTAGCCCAATCTATGATAAACTTTGAATCTCCATAACCTTGAAATTGTTTAATACCTCCATTCTCAGCTGCTTTCCATAGTCTGAATGTAGAATTCTGCCCTGCTTGCCCCTTTACTAGCCTCATAGTTTAGCAACAAATGAAAAGAAGATTTGTTAGTACAAGTATTTTCTGACTCAAATAGGAGAGTGAATTTTCTAAATTCTTGTTTGGTTTAGGTACCCTTTTGTAACAACAAAGTATATTTAGAAAGCTTGTCTGCCATTGAGTTGAAATCTTGGTAAATGTGTCGAAAAGGGATTATTATTATGGTTTCAAAACATTTTTTGACCTCTTGAACTTGGTTCATGCAAGCCCAGATTATCGATGCTGGACAGATGATTAGCCCAATCTATGATAAACATTGAATCTCCATAACCTCGAAATTGTTTAATTCCTCCATTCTCAGTTGTTTTCCACAGTCTCAATGTAGACTTCTTCCCTTCTTGCCCCTTTACTAGCCTCATAGTGTAGCAACAAATGAAAAGAAGAGTCGAAAAAAACAAAGCACCAGCTCCACAAATACCTGATACTCCTTTTCATGCTCTCTTGAAAAGACCTAGGCTTTTCTTTATCAATATAATGCATTAGTGAACAACTGGAAGGTTTTTCTTTCAGAATCCTTTTTCAGTCCATTACCTCTCTAATCTTGTGTGCTACCTGGGCAACTGTGAAGACTTGTTCCAAGAAGATCATCAAATTTCTTAACATCCATATATCATATATAAGCAAAACATGGGAGCCTGAAAAGTTGCTACAGTTTTGTCACCAATCCAGTCCTAGACAATCTTCCAAGCTATGCCTACATATATCATCTTGATCTGTCCCCTGTAACCTATGACATGTCAATTCATATAAATCTAGAGAAGGTGCAAAAGATGAACAAGTGATCCATAGACTTAGCATTGCATTTGCATATGATACATCACCCTTGTCTGCACTAATCTCTCATTTTCCCAATGGTAGTACTTTATTAGCCAGTACCAAACACATTAGTGTTTTTGTTTCTAAAGGGATGAATAGCTTCCAAACAACTGTCCTTCAGGATGCTCTCTCTTGCATGAGTTCCTCCACTTTGGTAGCATAACCTATTTTGACCCACGGAGCATATTTCCTTATTCCCTTGATCCTTGAACACTTTAAATTCTCAAATCCTTGATGATTGGGCAAGTCAATGTAATCGTCTCATTCCTCTGGCTCACCTTGTAAAATTAAGACTGTCTGCTATCAGCCATCCTCAAGACTAGGCATTTCTTGCCAATTGTGAGTCCGCCTCTCTATGACAATATAGACCACTGAGCATGTAAACTATCTAGTAGAGCCTCTGAAATTTGAAATTTCCTTCAATCCTGATCCACGGGTCCTTTCCAATTCTGACTTTTCCTCAGTTCCCTCATTTATTTACCCACCAAGGGGAAAAGTTTGCCAAAGGATTTCCTTGTAATGGAAGCATCCTGTGAGTGTCTTTTTTTAAGCCAATATTCCATGGATGCATCTCTTAAGTGTTTGGATTTCATAACTTGACCTTAGTGTCCATCATTATAAAGCAATATCTAAAGGCTTTTAGTTGCAAATTTTGAGTTGAAGTGTTTTATGTGTTTTAAACCCCATTCCCAACTTACTTGGAATTGGATACCCTATTCCATTTATAACTAGTGTAATTTCTTGGCCCTCCCTCCAATGTGAAGGATGCTAAAACACTTCTTTATGATTTGGTTAAGATTCCTTTTGGTCGCTATGCTGTAGACATCCAATACTCCTAGATGCTCTCTAGAATAGATTAATGAAGGTTAATATATGAACCACAGGACAGTTACGGCCAAAATTTAAATGTCAATCATATGGTTTCAAGATGAAACGCGAATATTTGACTACTTGAAATAATTAATGGGAAATATGATTTTGGTCTGGTCTTTAAATTACTCTGCCAATCCACTTTACATTTTTGAAGACTTATTCATATTTATTACCATTCCTGTAGTCTTGCAATAGAGGTCTAGAAGCCCATTAAGCTTTTCCAGCACCCTAATAGAACTATTGATTGAAAATCAATGTGTCGTCTACCAAAAGTATATGGGTGATATGAACGAGCTTGCTACTTTAATCCCCTATAATTATGTTCTAGCATTTAATTAATTTAGAAAGTTTTCTTTATTGGGCTAAATTGTTTTAAATAATATTTCACATTTAGCTTTTATGATTTTTTATTTTCTATGTCCTATTTTTCTACCAGCAAAACTCAGAAGTTCTATGATGTTACAAATTCTTTGCAACAACACTGGGGACTTTGTTTACCTCCACCAGTGGCAGAGGTTTCCTTGCTTGGATCAGCTTCTTCAAGTAAATTAAGCAAATCACTGGCTCCAGTAAGTGACTTTAGGATTTTAGTATATTGTACTTCCGTCCAATTATCTTTAGCATTTGTTATTGATATCTATGCAGACAGCTTTTTCTATGCTTCCATATTAGATTATTTAATAGCTTATGATTTAGTTTTAAATAATCATTAGTATAGAAGCTAATGTGTATTTTCTTTAGACAGCTTATGTTTTACTTCAGTGATTGTCTTCTAGATTCTTTATACATGGCTTCATTTCCATTTCCTAATAATATATACCTGTTCATATTTCTATGTGAAACTAGAACACAGGAGGTAATGCTGAGACTTCCCTTTCCAGTGGAGCTACTGGAAGATCAGTTGTATTCCCAGCTAGTACATCTTGGTATGAAATTTGTTTCTTGTCATGGAATATTTGTTTAGTTTTCTAGCACCCCCCTGGATTGGTGCATAGTAACATTACACATTAAGTTTAGTGAACATAAGCTTCCATATGATTTAGGAGTTTGTGGTGGAATATTACATATCTTACTGAATATTGAGACATTAATGGTTGTTGCAGGGGCTCCCATGCTGCACAGGAAAAATCATTTAGTATGAGGATCCCAGCTATTTAGGTCTCCTCTAATCCTAAAACAAGTTCATCTCATTCACTTTCAGTGTCTCCAACATTAAATCTCCCTGCCTTCGTGGTGGAAGTTGCGGCATCAGGGTTGAGTTTTGATCATGGCAAGTTGTTGGTCAATAAGGGTGGGCAGTCATCAACGTTTATATCTGAAAAGCATATTGATGCCAAACCTAATGCAATGAATGGAAAATATATAAAATTAAATTCACGTGTAAATACCGTTGGGGAAGCTTTCCATGGAAATAATGCCATTTTAGTTTTCTAATAGTAATAATTATGTAGTTTGTAGATTGATATCTATCATAAATTTGTTTGAATATCATCATTGTCAAGCAATAACAACTTCTTAAAGGGTGCTAGCT
>LPNX010232387.1:262562-298691 GCA_001517045.1 Pseudotsuga menziesii
CTACCTACCTAATTATAGGCAGGAGGTTGGTGGTTCGATTCCTCCATGCCCTATCATAAATTTGTGACTACAAAATTGACTAAATTCACATATATACGACTATTAGTAGCTAATTTCCTGTATCTTAGTCGTATTTAGCTTAGTCATTAATATGTTAACATCTAGTAGTTTATTTAGTCGTATATTTGGTCATTAATGGTTGCAATCAGTGACTAAATCAGCGACTAAATCAATGACTAACTCAGTGACTAAATCCATGACTAAATCCATGACTAAATCAATGATTAAATCATTAAATATCAATGACTAAAACAATGACTAAATCAATGACTAAATCATTGACTATCAATGACTAAAGCATTGTCTATCAATGACTAAATCATTGTCTAGCAATGACTAAATCAATGACTACTAAGTCAAGCTATTAATGACTAGTGAAATATGACTAGCTATAATATAGTGTAAATTTTCTACTATTAGTCACCGACTCAAAAATAGTCGTTTATAGCATGATTTTAGTCATTTTTTTTAGTCATTAATTTCTCATTTTCTACTAGTGTAATGAAAGATCATTTTCACAGAATTCCAATGCATCTCATGAGGATCCTCCATATATATTTCAAAAACACCTACAACATAATCCAAATCAGGTTGAGAGTTTGTAAGATACAACAAGCTCCCAACTAGTTTCATATACAACGAGTTGTCCACCAATGGAGATGAACCAAATTCACCTGGTTTTACTCTTGAAAGGAATAGACACTTGGATGCATTACATTCAGCCATTTTGAACTTTAATAACATGTCCGAAACATACTTTGGTTGGTTGACCTTGATCCCTGCATCATATTTCTCAATATCTAAGCCAAGAAATTGTTTCAGCAATCCAAGGTCAGTCATGGAGAACTCACTGTGCAATGAAGACTTAATTGAACCTATATCAACAATGCAACTTCCAGCGATCAAAATATCATCAACATGAATCACTATGACCTTAAATATATCACCATTATGCTGCAAATATACATTAGGATCAGATTTGCATCTTTCAAATCCAAGCGAAAGTAGAAAATTGTCCATCTTGGCATACCAAGCCCTGGGGGCTTGCTTGAGGCCATAGATAGAATTCTTCAACTTGCAAACAATTGAAGGATCATGAATGAAAAATTCATGCTGCTGCATATAAATATCCTCATGAATACCACCATGAAGAAAATCACTATTAACATCCATGCGATGAACCTCCCATCTCTTAGATGCAGCAATGGCTAAAACTAGCCTGATAGAGTCCATATTTACAACCAGTGCTAATGTATCTGGATAGTACACTCTTTGGAATTGAGAGAATCCTTTAGAAACCAACCTGGGATTGTACTTGATATAAGAACCATCAGCAACCACTTTGTTCCTATAGACCCACTTACATTGCACTAGTTTCGTCTTGGAGGGCAAGGGAACCAATTCCCAAGTCTCATTGTCTTGCAAAGACTTGAACTCTTCTTGAATGGTTGTTTTCCATATTGGGTCAAGTGATTATTCTTGATATGTTTTAGGATCATATCCAACCATCATAAAGCATCTCTCTTAAATATTGAATTCACAATTAGAGAAGACATTTTGAAATTGAGATCTAGTCTTCCTAGAGTCTAGTGGATCTCCGACAAGATCACCAACTGCTTGTATGTTTTTCTCATCTGATTTTGGCCAAATGGGTGAGTCGTGATCTGAATGCATGTCATCATCATCATCATCAATATCAGAATCGAAAAAATTAGAGGAATAATCATCGCTTACATCATCATGGAGTGGAGGATGTGAGCAATCCCCTTGAGCTACTTCGATCTCTTGCATGGGCTCTTCTTCAAACTGTACACTCCTTTCAATGAATTTTTTCTAAGATGAGGGATTAAATATCTTGTATCCATTTTCATATTCAGCATATCCAAATATAAAGGACTCCTTGCTTTCAGGTTGAAAGGCCTTTCTCTTCTCAGAAGGAATTCTAGCCCAAGCCTTTGAGCCAAAAACCATGAAATGAGAAACATTGGGCATGTGACCACTCCAAGCCTCAAATGGAGTTTTTCCTTCCAATTATTTGTGTGGAGATCTATTATGGGAATATGCAGCACAATTGATAGCTTCATCCCATATATTAGGATTAAAATCATTTTCCTCCATCATGCATGTATCCATCTCTTTGAGAGCTCTGTTCTTACACTCTGCAACACAATTTTGTTGTCGTGTGTAGGGAAGAGAATGTTTCATTTGGATTCCAAATTATTTACAAAGATTCTAAAAATTCTTTTTGACATACTCCTTACCATTGTCGGCCCTAATAACCTTGATCTTGTTCCCATATGCATTATCAATTGAAGCTTTGTACACTTTGAAAGTCTAAAAAACTTTAGATTTTAGCTTAAGAAAATACACCTAGCAGTACCTTGAGAAATCATCTATGAAAGTTAACACATACCTTGAATTCCAATATGAGGGTGTGGGAAGAGGCCTTATGAGATCTGAATGGATCAAATCAAGCACTTGGATAGCCCTCCTTTCATTTCCTTTCTCATATTTGTGCTCAACATGTTTCCCCACTATGCACCCTTTGCAAGTACCCTTGGAAAACTTGATGTTGGGAAGCCCTTCCACCATGCTTTCCTTTCTTAGTGATTGAACGTACCTGTAATTGAGGTTTCCAAACCTCTCACGCCTCAAATTTCTTGTCTCATTGGCATGTGATAGAAGTGCATTCCCTTGGAAGTATGGAAGGAAGTGTGATAATCTGTACATTTTCGAATCATGGTCAGCAAAACCCACTACAACAACTTGGATTGTAGAGATTTCTGATATATCCACATAATTTTGAGTAAATATTACTCTCTTGTTTGTACCTTTGTGTGTCATTTGATAGGCAGAGAGTAGGTTCACTACAAGCTCAGGCACAAACAACACATTGTTGAAGTACCCATCTTCAAGATCAATCCTTCCAATCCCTTTGACTTGGATTTCTGAATCATCACCCATGGGGATGGATGGACCACTATAAGGATGTAGGGATGAGAAGGAGTCATGCATCGAAGCTATGTTCCTTGAGGCACCTAAATCTATGATGAAGGATGAAGAGTCTGAAGACCCATCAACCAAAGAATGGCATCTTTCCTTGTTCTCTGAGCTTGGACCTCCCTTTTTCTTCCTTGCACCTTCTGGATGTGGGATGTTGTTCTTCACAATGATTTGTGCCATCATATCAATGGTTCCCTTCATGCATGCACTCTCTAGATGCCAAGCTTTGTGACAATAGGTGCATTTTGTCTTCTCTTTCTTCTTCTTCTCTTTGTCCTTGCTAGGATTCGAAACCCCATCTGATGATTTGGGATTCTCCTTCTTCTTGTTCTCTTACTGCTTCAAATATTTGGCTTTATTCTTTCCTTTGGATTGATTCAAAACTCCTGCAGAAAGGGCTTGATCCTTGGTGGATTTGATGTTCCCCATTTGCACCAACTTGTCTTGTTCTTGAGTTGGTGATTCCATGAAGTCTACCAATGAAGGCATTCTCCAATTTCAAGTTGTGAGCTTGTTTGCGTGCAATTTTGACACAAACACTGAATACTCAGGCCCTAGCTTTGAAAGAATGGACAAGATCATATGTTCCTATTTCTTCTCAATTCCACATTGTTTCAGCTGAAGCACCAACAATTTGAACTTTGTGAAGAAGTCCTGGATTGTCTCAAAGTGAGTTGGGCTCAATGAGATCAACTCATTTTCAAGTTGGCAGCCTCTCATCTCATCATTCTTCCCAAACAGTGACTCAAGCTTGAGCCAAACTTCATTGGGTGTAGTAATAATCTCTACATGGAAGAGAAGATACCTCAAAATGCTGAGACAAATCATCCCAAATGCTTCATCTAGTCTGTTGAAGTACTTCAATTTTTCCACAGCAAATTTGGGCTTGTTCTTAGTTCCCATGGTGACTCTATAAAGGCCTTTCGACCTCATATTGATCACCATTTAGGCCTTCCATTTGAAATATTTGAATGGGGTGAGAATTACATGATTCTTCTCCATTCATGCTTGCGCACTGAGTGACAAATACACTGGATGTACCTTCAATGCAAACACTCAAATTTTTCTATAAAATACCCTAGATAGCAACTGAAACACTCTGGATTTGATTTGCAGCTCCAAATAACTCTGATACCTTGTGAAAATCTAATTCACAACAAGATCTAGAAGCTAAGGAAATCCTCTCAATTTAATATTATTCACAAATTATGCAAAAAATAGTGAAAATCGTGAAATTAACACATATAAATGGTGTCAATAACAGATTTTATTACGACTTTACAACATGTAAATATGTCTGGAACATGTTTATAATACAATATGATAACATCATTATCCTTTGGAGGAAATTTGGATGCATACATGTGGCAGGCTTAGATTGGACTTCAAAATCCCCCTAGGTGGACCAATGAGCTCCCAAACCACCTCAAACGATAATGAATGATTGTGTGAATGTGGTTGGAGCATGCTAGGACATAAATGATGGTAGGCTAGGCATGGTGGAGTGCATGGGTGAGTGGGAGTGGGTCTAGAAAGCAATAAATGGTCCAAAAGAACCAAAACACCCCAAATACATGCATGGGTGCCTCTAGTCAACCAGTTTCCTTGTTTTAAGGAAAGGGGAGTGAACTAAGGATGGAGTAATCATTAATGAGGGTGAATGTGTAACGAGAATGATCAAATGAGGGCGCTTGGGTGCATTTATGATTCCAAAACACCAAAGGAACCAAGCTTGACCAACACAACCTAGTTTTGGACCATATAACATAAGTATGAAACTAATGAAAATGTTTCCTAGGTGTATGATCATGGTACTAAGGTTCTCTAACAATATTCAAACTCCATGACACATTGTAGACTATTATAATAGACTGCGGCCCCACCTTCATTAATCGTTTTTGGCAAGATTGTTTCAAAACTGGGGAACTCAACTGAATCATAGTATCACATATCACCACCGAATTCATGATCAAACTGAAGATGTCAATAATTTTTTGGAAGCATATTTGTGGTGCTTTACTTCATAGTGGAAATGATAATGGACTCAATGGTTACCTTTAGCAGAATAGTGAATCAGGAACGCTTCTTTTCAATCTTTTTAATTATAGGATAACTATAGGAATACAATTTTCAAAGAAAATCAAATAATTCCTTAGTAGTGTTTGATAGACAAAAGTTGGTCTCATTGGAAATTAACCACCACCACCATCATCATCGGTATCAGCATCAACATCATCAATGGTATAATACAACTTGTCATACTTACACTTGAATGACTCCCTTTGAAGTTGTCTATGGCTAGAATCCCCCCTCGATACGATCCTACTTACTATGCATCTCTAAGTTATAGGAGGTTGACAAAACAATCACAACTCAAGGATAATCTTGTAATGCCTCAAAATTGGATGAAGCAACAAACTAATCGACGTCATTTAAAACACCATTTTGGAGAAGGGGACCGTGTATTTCTTCGCCTTTGAACCTTATAAGAAAGCCTCACTTAAGAAAAACCACCACTAGAATATTTTCCCCAAGTTTTATGGGCCCTATAAGATCCTCAACCCTGCAGTCCATGTGTCTTACAAATTGGAGCTAACTAGCCACTCCAAAATTGTCTTTCATGTCTCCTTCTTAAACAAATCGGTTGGTCCTCATTGTCGTATTCAAACTAGCCTTCTAGAAGAGGATGAGGAAGATTCCATTTGGTTGTATCATGAGGCCATCCTCAACAAAAGGGAACTTCGTCTCTGCCATCGCACCATTCAACGTATCTTAATCCACTAGAAACATACCCATATCAAGGATGCTAATGGGATCCAACATAGATACTTCAATAGTTTCCACATCTCTAGCCTTGAGGACAACATTGTGTCGTAAGGGGTAGGACATGCTAGGGTCCTACTCTAACCCCTTAAAAAAATAGATTGTTACACATTTGGGTCATCTATATTAATCAAGGACAATAAAGTAAATGTAGTGAAAGAAATATTTGTAACAAGACTTACTATAAGGACATAGAAGGCTTGCTAGAAGGTTCACCTACTAGAAAGCTCGTTCACTAGAACTAGATATAGGAGTAGAAGCAATGTAACAAAATGTCTTGTGAAGTATTTTGTAATTGGAGCTTGGCTTTATTTCGAGGTTTCCCCCTCAATGAGTCAAGTGAACATTTCTTTCATCAATAAAGGTATTTCTATTATGATATTTTTCTATCTACAATTGTCTATTGATGTGGTAATCATTGTCTTTTCATGTTGAAATCATGTTTTATTATGTTGTTTCTTCTTTGAATTCTCAATTTTGACATTAAGTTACATAATAAAATGATTCCCTCTCCTCAAAATAAACTCTCTTCATAGCCCCTGACCAAAACCCTCTAACAATTCCATACCATAACAACAACATAAGAAATCTATCAATTAAATATGTCCATTATAAAAGGAGAATACAATGAACAAGGAGTGGGCACTACTAATTACCTGTGTTAAGTAAAAAATGGCCAAAATCCATAAAATAAAAATAAAAAGACAAACTACCCCACCCTTGGATTGAAACTATTGTACCATCCACACACTCCTTTTGCACTGCAAGAAGCAAATTGTACACTAAAAGAAGTAAGTAACCACCTAACAATAGAAAGCATAAGGACATAATGCTACAGATTAACCAAACATTGTGGCATCTTCACTAGAAACCAACAATAGAAACATGTAGAATATCTTGATGGTAAGCATAAACAACCAGCATGACTAACAAAACCAAGGATAATGGGGAATCAAATGTGAGTGGTAAGAAAATGAGTAAGCTCTCTCTCAAAGTGGAGAGAATGTAGTACTATCAGGCCTTATCACAACTAAACGAGGAGAGAAGCATCGAGAAGTGAAGGAAACAACCATGCAAATTGATGTCAATAACTACATATTTAATTTCCCAACTACTAAAAGAAACCATCAATCGATGCTATGTTTTTATTATGTGGGCACATCCACATGGGCAATTTGGTGGTGTAAACGAGGGTGCATCACCATGAGTGTCCCTCTCCTAATAAATAAAGAAATTCATTTTTTATAAATTTATATTTTCAATAGAACATATTTATTTATCATCTTAAAATAAGTAAATACAAAATTCCCATTATATATATATATAACATTGATTTACTCGAATCGAACCTTAAACGTGAGTCCAGCTTGGTGCTTTAAACTTTGAAATGACGAAGAGGAACATCATTAGATTTATCCCCGTAAAGTGGAAAAAGTACAAGGATGATGTAAAGTTAGGGCCCTCCATGTTCTAAGAAAACGAGTAAATAAATTAGTAGAAGCCCCACATAGTCTCCATATCATTTGTCAACTCATCTCGAATCTTCATAATGTTTTTGATGTGATGCTTTGTGGAGTATGATCTATGTGATATCCCTATATTCACAATAATAGTTTATTTCTTATTAAATGTTTTTAAAGGAAAATCACAATATGTTGAGTAAAAAACACAACATTTACATTGTTGAACCATTGTTGGAGGGTTGACTATTAGGAAGTATGTTTAATCAATAATTGTTGAAAGTATTGAGGGAATATCACCTAGGGATGTACATAATTTTTTGGTAGTTAGCTGTTGATATTTGATGAGCAACATGTACTTTGTTATACAATATTAAATCTATAAATACATTAACATGTATTTTGTTATACAATATTAAATTTGTAAATACATTTACTCGTTAGATTTTAAGCTGCTTGAAATTAAATAAACAACCATACATTTGTCAAAACATTCAATACTACATACAAAATGCATATTAATAATCTTGATATCTCAAAACTAAAAGCTATTGATTATAAAACACAAAATTCAACTAATAAAAAATACTAAAAACTATTGATTATAAAACACAACATTCAACTAATAAAAAAAGTTTGGCCACTTTAGTCCATTGGGAATAATATTTCCCATCACTGTGATGTCATGAGATCAATCAATCATAATGTTGGCAGTACTTGGCACACGTTGGTCCATTAGGAATATTATTTCCTATCATTGTAATGTCATGAGATCAATCAATCATATTGTTGGCACACGTTGGTCAACTTGGTCCCATGGACCCTTTATAGAATGACTTTTCCTATCATTTTAATGTCATGAGATTAATCAATCAAGATTGTTGGCATACTTTGGTCCCATGGACACTTTAGGGAATAATATTTTAGTGTGATGTCACGAGATTGTTTAAAGTACTAGGGATTTGGATGTCCATAGAATCATAGGACAAGATGCCATATTAGAGTTTGTACGAGGTACGCACCTACATAGTATGGATTGCAAATTTGTTTAGATGTCATTTAAGCTGGTTTAGATGTCAATCTATGTTAGTTGAGATGTCATGAATAAATTAATAAATGACTAGGTTGAGTGTCATGTGATTATTGTTATTTTTTATTACCAATAAGGTGGAAACCATAAAGAGTGGTAAACTTAAAAAGTCCTAAAAGATTGTTGAGTGTCATGTGATTATTGTTATTCTTTATTACCAATAACGTGGAAACTTTATTACCAATAAAAGGTGGAAACCATAAAGAGTGGTAAACTCAAAAAGTCCTAAAAGATTTATATTACTTATGATTATATATAGTAGTGTGAAATTAATTGAAAATTGGTATGCTCTCACCGCTGTGCAACTAAAGCTAGAACGCGCGAAGAATGGAGATCGCGTGGGTGATGGATGGGGTCTCTCTATCCTTTATTTGTTGTGTTGAGAATGGTGCTTAGGACGGTTTTCACTGCAGGGATATTTTCTGGTGTTTCTGGCTTTTCTTTTACTACAGAGATATAATTTGGTGTTTCTGGCTTTTCTCTGAGCTATGTGGGTTTTTGTCCTCTGGGGATTTGGGTTTATGTTCTTGATTTGTATTATTACTATATGGCCTATGTTTTTTACTATTTATTATTTTTACCCCTGGAGTCCAGCTAGGTTTTTCACCTGGCCTAGTACCAACTAGGCTAAGCAAGTGTGAACTAGGTTTTTTGCCTGTGGTGGGTTACTATTTTTTGTTTTTTGTTTTTTGGGTCTGAGATGGTGGGTTTATCGGGTTTTGGTCAGGTTTCCTTGGATGAAGGGTTGGTTTGTCGGTTGGAAGGTAACTGTTGGGTGGCAGATAGGGTCCCATCTCTGGCAACGGCTACAGAAGTGATGACTATGCCACACACTGCAGGTGGCTCCCAGAATGTGCTGAGCTAGTGGAATACTGGGGCTTTTCCAAATGTCAACTCCGGTCATGATAAATCTAATCCATAGGTGGGTTTTCGAAAACCGAAGGGGAAGGGTTTCATTCGTTTTGAGAAGGCTAAAAAAGGTCGAGCTCTTTGTGTGCAGGATTATGATGTTAAGTGCGATATGGTCGCAAATTTGTCTGAATGGGCATTGGTTAGTAAGTTTGAATCTCTTCGGCTCTCTCGAGCTGATATTATCTCTTGGGTCCAGGAAAAATGGAAGCCCTTTGTCACTAATATTCCGAGGATTGTGACCCTGGTCAACGAGTGGGTTGTTTTCCATTTTCTGTCGGTTGAGGATCGCATTGTTGTGGAGCAGAGATATTGGGTGATTGGTCGTGGTTCCTTGGTGTTGGCTTGGTGGAGCTTGGACTTTGACCCATGGAAGTTTGTGATGCCGCGGAGGCATCTTCGGGTTATTTTGCAAGATTTACCGTTATTCAGTTGGAATGTGAAGGGCTTCATGTCCATTGCAAACTCTGTGGGTTCATTTATTATGGCTGAGGCTACGACCATGTCGGGAGCAGAGCATATGGCTCCACATGTTCTGGTGGATATGGATGTGTCAGGTGGTCTTCGGGCTGAGGTTGAAGTGATTTGGGTTGATGGGACTTTTATTCAATGGCTTGATTACTAGAATGTGCCTGATTACTAGAATGTGCCTTTCATGTGCTTTAGGTGTAAGAGAGTTGGGCATCAAAGGGCTAATTGTATTGGTGTACCTCCTTCATTTTTGGCTGCCGTGGAAACGAAGAAGATGCATCACGTGCTCGAGGATGTGGTATCGAATATATGCTTCCCTATCCCTTTGGATCTAGACTCGACAAAAGCAATCATTGGTAAGTTCACTGATACTTTACCTACATTAATTAAATTCTTATCTATGGATGATATCTGTGCCTCCATGTCCTCTTCTACTCATTTTGGGACGGGTCAGGGGGTTGATGGTCTAGTCAACTACAATGTTGGGAGTGAGTTTATTATGGATTCTGTTGGTCCACCTTGCCCTTTACTGACTGAATCGTGTGTGGCTCCTGCTCTGTCCTTAGATCCTTGTGACTCTCAGGGTCTTACACATCTTACTGATTCTCTCCTTTCTCCTTTTGGGTCGGCCTCTCAGAATCTGGGTATCTATTTAACCAATTCTCCAGTACCATAGGTTTATGGGCCACTGGTTGGGGATTTGAAGCCTTTAGATACTTTTTCTATTGGGGCTGGTAGCCTAGATGTACTACCCATTTCAGCTTTGACAAACCCAAATGTTACTATTAGGAAGGGACGTTGACCACGCAAGTCGAAGGTGAATGAGCTTTCAGGGGATCGGAAGACTCAGATGGTTGTCTTGAGTGACCCTAAAATTAAATCACTGTATGAGTATGGGTTACCTCAACGGTCTTTGGAAACTATTGATACCGATTCCCATGCACTTAGAGAAGCCTCTGCCTCTTTCCAGTTTCCCCAATGACCATTACGTCATTTAATATCAGGGGCTTTAGCAGTGGCATGAAATGAACTACTTTAAAACATCTTTTGGGGGTTCTGAAACCTGGGGTTTTGTTCCTTCAACAGACTATGGTCCCGGCTTCTGATGCTATCATATCTTTTCTTAGTATTGCACCAATGTGGCGTGTGTGTGTTGTGGATGCCACAGGACTGTCTGGGGGATCACTGGATTCATGGAACCCAGCCGTGGAAGATATGAAGGCTTTCATTACCTGTGTCGGGATTTTATTGGAGGGTCTTTTCTTGGGTTTTGATAAGAAAGTTAGGTTGCTCCATGTGTATGCTTCATATCAGAATATAACTATTTTATGGGATGTTATCGTTCATCAAGGTCTATTGGCAGACGAGGCTTTGATAGTGGGGGGCGATCTAAATTTTCCCTTACACCCAGGTGAAGTCTGGGGTAAGGGAAACCTCTTTGATCCCCTTGCTGATTATTTTTCTCAGTTGTTTGAGGAGGAAAATTTGATTGATGTTCTTCCATTGGTTTTGGTTCCTACATGGAACAATGGGCGATGTGGTGCGGGTGGTCTAGCCAAGAGGCTTGACAGGTTCTTTATGGATGAAGTTTTATCAGATTATTTTGGTAGATATCGGACTTGGGCACATTCTACTGCCTTTTCCGATCATAAAGCAATTTGTGTTCAGATGGATTTTGATAGTGGCAGGTCTTTTTACCCTTTTAAGTTTAACCCAATTTGGCTTGAAGATTCAAATTTCTACATGTTGGTGAAAACAATTTGGAAAAATTTCTCCTGTAATGTGGGGTCTTCATGCATTAATCGGATGACGTTTAGGCTCTGTTGTTTAGGATAAAGCACCCTTGTAACCTAGGGTCTGGGGTTACCAACTTACTACTAACTTGCAGACAATCAACTTTACCAGAGAATAGAAAGGGAATAGGAATAAAGTCTTGACTTACCCGATTATCGATGGTTGATCCAAGCTTGATCTTCTCCCACTCCTCTTCTCTCTAAAGCTTCCAGGGATGCACATTTTCACCTATAAAGAGTAAATCCTTCAAGTAATATCTCATGCATATATATATCAGAGGTTAGATGAACATTATATCAAACATATAATCAAATATATTCATTAACCAAAATACATGAAATAGACTCAATACAAGATTGGAAGAAGAATTCTCTTTATTAACAATCGACGAATGAGATAAGAGTACAACCTAGTTTCTGAGACAAGGACTCCTTTGCAACCAAAGGACTTTGATTTCTGCTGCTCCAAGATTCTGAAGATATACCACCAGCATAGCGTTTCTCTCCAAAATTGATTGATTAGTCCCCACCCCAAGGCCTCTATTTATACTTTGGGAAATAGAGTAGTTTCGAAGGTTGGGATGGCTGAGATAGTTGGGATAGTTATGGATTAGGGCCCAACTAATATCATTTAATCGTGTTTTATATTTTTTAAAGTCAAAACAAGGTGTACGCGACTATTAATATAGGCAACCCACATATGACATGCGAGTTGCTCGAAGGAAACCTACGTATGCAAGTGTATGCAGGTTGCAATGCAAATACTCGCATACGGTACACGAGTTGCAATGTAGATAGTTCCGTATGCAACTCAACACTTAGAATATATATATATAATTGGTTTGAGGGTAATGCATCCCAGGTCATGCCCATCTATATTGTTTTGGCAACTTCAATCCTAATTTGTCCTTTTGTGTACCAACATAAAGAATGTCGACACTCGGACGGAGAAGTGCCATTTGGGCTGATAACAAGATCTAGAGTCTAAAGGGTGAATTTATTAGGTGGGAAAGATTGAAGAAGAAGGAAAATAGTGTGAAACTTGATCAGATCGAGGCTGATTTGTAGCTGCTGTCTATGGGTACTGACTTGGATTATTTCTCTGAACAAAGGAGGGATGTTGTGTTGGCTCTTGAATCTCAGAAAAAGGATTTGTTAAGGATTAAAGAGGAGACTATCAGGTATAAAAGTAGAGTGATCTGGCTGTTAGCTGGTGATAATAATACCAAATACTTTCATCGTTATGACTCTGTTTGAAAAAGGATTAATGGGGTCTGGGAAATGAAGAATGCAGGTGGTGAGATGATTATGGGGGATCATGGTTTAAAGGATCTGGCTATTGAACATTTTGTTGGTATCTTTTCTAAACCATCTAATCCTGACTTATTAGGGAAGCTTAAGGTCATTAAACATTTTCCTTGTTTGATTGAGGAGGATGATTGTATGAAGATTTATGGTAAGGTATCCCTGGGGGAAGTGAGACATACCATAAAACTATTTGCGAGGGACAAAACCCTGTTCCGAATGGATGGATTGCAGAGTTCTTTTGGCATTTTTTTGAGATTCTAGGGCTAGAGATGGTGGCGGCTATTGATGAAACCAGGAGGACAGGTATCATTCCTAGTAAGCTGAATGAAACACATATTACTCTTGTTCCAAATTTAGATAAACCTGTCACTTTCAATGACTATCATTCAATAGCTCTGTGTAACCTTCTATATAAGATTATTTCAAAAATTATTGCGGCATGACTGAAACCTTTCCTGGATAAGTTTATATTAGAAAACTAGTTTGGATTTCTCATGGATCGACATCTTCAAGATGTTGTTGGCTCAGCTTAGGAGTGTTTACACTCTTTAAAGTTGACGAAGAAAAATGCCTTTATCCTTAAGCTTGATTTAGTTAAGGCTTATGATAGGCTTGACTGGTCCTTTTTTAGACTCATTCTTGTACAGGTGAGATTGTCTTGGTAGCTTGCTGATTGAATTATGGGGTGTGTGACCTCGATTATATATGGAATCTTGATTAATGGATCCCCTTCCCCTTTTTTTTCCAGCAATAGAGGTATTCGGCAGGGCTGTCTGCTATCACCTTCTCTATTCATCCTTTCCATTGAAGGTCTGAGTATTCTATTATTAAATATGAAAAAGAACAATGATATCAATGGGGTCACTTTTGTTGGTATTATATATCTCACACATCTCATCTTTGTGGATGATGTGTTGTTATTTGGGGATGGGTCGGTGGAAGAGTGGGGCTCTTTTCACTCCCTTATTGCTCTTTTCTATGACTCTTCGGGTTTGGAGGTTAGCCCGGATAAGACTTGTCTTATTTATGCAAATATAAACCCTGATAAATTATTGGCGCTTAAATTGGTGATGCATTTTCAGATGGTTGATTTTAATGAGGGATTTAAGTATTTGGGTTTCTTTCTGAAACCATCAGGATATACTGTGAAAGATTGGAAGTGGTTGATAAAAAAGATTGTGTGGAAAGTTAAGTCTTGGGTGTGTCGTTATTTGTCACTGGGTGGCAGATTAGTTTTAATTAAGGTAGTTCTATAGGGAATTCCTGTATTATGGTTTTCATTATTCAAATTACCTAAAGGCACCCTTATTATCATCAGACAGTACATTTTTCAGTTTTTATGGGCTGGAAATGCGTGTGGTGGGAAATTCCACTTGTGTGCTTGGGAGATCTTGTGCAGACCAATCCTGATAGGTGGTTGGGGGATTAAGTGCTTAACCAGTTTCAAATCTGCACTTTGTGCCACTAGTCTCTGGAGGTGTCTATTCAATAAGGGGCTTTGGGGGAAGATCATTAGAGAAAAATATATGAAGCGGTTGTCTCCTGAATTGTGGTTTAGACACCCTTTACTGTGTAATGGTCGATCCTCTTACATATGGAGAAGTTTTATGGGGTGTCTTCCTGTTATTAACTAATCTATCTCCTAGTCTGTGGGTAGGGGTAATATTATCAATATTGGCATAGATCTTGTCATAGGTTTGGAGGAAAACCATGTTTTATCCAAATATCTTATTGCTCACTTGCATAATAGAAGCTGTGTGGTTCTACGATAGGCATGGAATATGGATGATGAATCGGTTTTACCATTGGATATCAGCGAAGGATCTTCAGCTCTCTAGGGATTTGATGATTGAATGGAACAATTACATTCAAAGATTAAAACAAGCTGGGGTTGAATTATCTGATAGGTCAGATCAGCTAGTTTGGAGTAAAAATGAGAAGGATGGTAAGGTCACTGCTACGCTTGCATATGATCTTATCCTGGAAACTAATGCTATCCTGGTGAACAAATGGTGGAATTCATGGTTATGGAAGGCTGATGGGCCTTTAAAAGTCAAATTATTTGTATGTTTGTGCCTAAGATATCGCATTCTCACATGGGATATTCTTCAGGGAAAGGGTCTGGTTGGACCTAATAGATGTGGACCATGTAAGAGAGCTGAAAGTGTTGATCACCTTTTTGATGGATGCATTTTTTTCCATAATGTTTTACTGTTGATAGAAAAAAAAATTTAGGTGGCTATTGAGTGGGATTGTGATAATCTGTTGGACAATTTAAACCTTTAGTGCTCTGTCCTAAATCAGCTTTCACATCTCCCTATGTTTATCATGTAGGAATGCTGGAAAATGAGGAATTTGGTTTCATTTTGGAAATCTCCTTGATCCGAGAGAGGATGTTGGATAGACTGTTATAAGAGTTATTCTATCTTTAAATCCTAGAAATTCATGAAGAAGAAGAGAATATTGGTCGATACCTTAGATATCATGGTTTTCCTTGCATAATCTTGGCTGATGCATCTCTATATATCCAACTCCAACTACTTAGATCTACTACCTAAAAAAATAAAACAAATATATACCAACATCAAATTCTTAAAGCAACTTGAAGATAAAATAAAACATACCTAATCTAATCTACTGGAGAAAGGACTATATCTACATGATTTTTGCAAACAATGGAATTTTAATATGCTATTTTGTACATTACAATATAAAATAAAACAGATCTAATCTAATCTACTGGAGAAAAGACTAGATCTACATGATTTTTGCCTCCATTGTATTTTTAATATGATATTTTATATATTACAATATCAAATAAAAGTATGCTTGATAGTGTATTTTCTGTATAAGTTTTACAAGCTCAAAAAATAGATAAAAAGATAATCGTCAATGTCTTTTCATGTAGGTTTTACAAGCCCAAAAAAGAGATAAAAGGATGCTTGTTTGGAAAGAATGAGTGGCTCAACATAATACATGTATGTTCCAAGAGCATGGACTTGACCTATGCACAGGTAATGCTCTAGAGTGTTTCCAAGTAATGTCCACTCATCGTAATGGCTCTCCCCATGTGTAATAATGTAGCAGAAGATGTAAGAAATGCAATGTGAATCGAAAATTATCAAGAGTGACTGTAGTGGTGATAAACAAGGCAAACAACAACATATTAGTAGGCACCGAGACATCAAAAGCAATAAGATTGTGTAAACATCGAGTGAAATACCATGGTTGGGAACCTCCCATGGGATATGGCTAGAACAAAGATGAAAAGGGAGACCATGCAAATCGATGACAATTCATGGCAGGGATAAAGATGAACTAGGATTATTGTTAATCCTCTCTTTGACCACATTAGTATATTTTTTTATTTTTCTAGCTTAGGAGGTCTTCATCACTTCACTAGTGCATGTGGGGCACATCTTCTAGACATCTACCACTTACTACGCCTATTTGCATGCATTTTGGTGCTCCAGGGATCAATCCCTATAATTTAGGAACCCACTTGGAGTGTCACCAATAGTATCCAATAGTTGAATCTAGTAGGTATTCAGCCATGTCCAATTGTGCTTCGATCCCCATCAGTTATATCACTTCCAGTGTCTCTAGCGCCAATTTGCATGATTCAAGGGAATATAGGTGCCTTTGTTCACCTACCCTCTTCAGTTCACTGGTTATGATCCTTTATTCACCTACCCTCTTTAGTTAAATTGGTTATTAACTATTTTAGTGCTCTGGAGTTGCACTAGTTATCTCTAGTACTGATTTTCCCACACTGAGTTAGCTCTTAAGTTAGTCTAGGTTGGTAAATTCTATTAGGAAACCATGTCAACCCTTCTATTTGCGTTGTTAAGTATATTGTTGTTGGACGCATATGCTTTGTAAGTCACCCCGTTAGTATATTGTATTATACCACATTCATGGGGAGTAATAGTTGTTTAGATTAGACTTAGTATATAAGTGAGTGTTGAGGCCAATGAAGGTATCCAAGAGTTATTTGTATTGAGCTTGCTAAAAAAGGTTGCCCCTTGGAAGTGTCCTGCAATCAATAAAATCTCTTTTGTGCTATTTTATTTATGTTATATCATGCATTTTCATTTTTTATTGTAGGAGTTTCCTTTGATTGGGTATCATAGCACTTTCCTTGGCATAAGTGGGAAAAAAAAAGGGAGCAAAACTGGGAAAATATTTTCAGATCAATTTTTGAAACTTTTTGTGCAGATTATTTAGAAACAAGTTATAGATATGATTTCATCTTGTAAAAATACATAGTTTCAAAATAGAAATAATCTCATTTGGAGTTTGAAAAGTGGATATATCATTGATTTAAAATTAGTTATTTTTCAGAATTTCGGTGACGACCATGAAAATTACAGAGCGAATATCTATTGTCGGGTTCCCAGATTTCTATTCTGATTGCATAGATAGATCCAAAATGGTTGTTTCAGTTCCAAAAACATGTTATAATAGATATTCTAAGCAATATTGATCATTTTATTCTCATTTTAAAATTTTCATCTCAAAACCCTAGCTCTATTTACAAGTTTTTTGGGCATTGAGTGGAATTTCTACCAAACATTTTTTGGCGTTGTGATTATTGCAATAGTTCTTCTTCTTTGATTATATATTGTTCATTTCAATTGCAAGTTCAGATCAGGGAATAACCCATATACACTTAACTATGGGAAGTACTTGGGCATATCCCTAAAACTCATTGTGAGGAGTACCACAAGAACCCCAAAGTAACAGACCATTGAGAGGACCTTCCAACGAAACATGAAACGACCCCTACCTAATTGACTAGTTCCCACCCATGAGTTAAACCAAGAGCTGTCGTTTGTGGAAAAGCAGTTATCGATTTTACCTGAGCCGTAGAGTGAGGGGTACTACCCCAATACACAAGCCATTAGACAACGTTGGTGGCCGAGTGACTCCCCTAAAGCTTTAGGAAGCTGAACATACTCGGGGTCCATATATATTGTTAGTTGATAAATAGCATATTACATTTTTCCAGAGCCATCACAGATAAAAATAATAATAAATAAATAAATGGAAGATGAACTTATCGCCCTCAAGACCAAAATCCAATATCTGGATAAAATTTTTATTTCCCTCCAACAATTAGCCATGAACAATAGATGTCAGCTAGAGCCTTCTGTAGACATTGGGTTCTCTTCTTCCAGTCATTTTTGTGGGCCTAAGCTTGATTTCCCTCGCTTCAATGGTGATCTAGCTGGATGGATATACAGGGCAGAGAAATATTTCATCCTACATAACACTTTTGATGTCACCAAAGTCCCACTTTCATCCTTTCATTTGGAACATGAAACCCTTCAATGGTTCCATTGGTACATCAAGGATCAGGAAGAACCACAATGGACAGATTTTTGCCAACTCATTTTGCAATGATTTGGCCCTAGTGGTTTTGATGACTTCACAAGAGTTCTCACTAAACTTCGTCAAACTAGCACTATGAGAGAGTATGAGACATAATTTGAGAAATTGTCCAATCACACAGAAGGATTGTCTGATGCATTCTATAGGAGTTTTTTTATTAGTGGTATGAAGGATACAATCTGATATGAGGTTAAAATGTTCTGTCCCAACACAATGATGGAATCCCTAGGGTTGGCTAAGTTGGTGGAGGAAAAGATCATGGCTCAACAATGCTCTAAATCCAATTTTGTTCCATTTAGAATATGGTTCCCCAAATACCTCCAATCCCGCCATCTCCTAGAACCACTCCTATCAAGCATTTGTTTGAAGCTAATATGTGGACACGTAGGGAAAAAGGGATTTGTTATAATTTTTATGAGAAATTCACCCAAGGGCATCGATGTGCTGAGCAAAATCTCTATCTCTTGGATTTGGCTTCTTCGCTTGCACCTGAAATTTGTGAAGATGCTTAGGATCCAGTAAATGATTAAATTGAAATTCAACAACCTCCTGTGGACCCTCCTTCTCATGATGACCACCCAGAGATATCTCTCCATGCATTACCCCGAGTCACCACCCCACAAACCATGTGGTTCAAGGGTTTCTTCAAGAAGATCCCTCTTACAATACTCAGTGATTCTGGTAGCACCCATAACTTCATTGACTCTCAGATTTCCAAAAAGGATGATTGTTTTGTCCATCTTTGCACTAGATTTAAAGTCATGATTTCCAATGGGGGCACCTTACCTTGCAAAGGAAAGTGTTGCAATGTGCGTATATCTATTGGATATCACAACTTGTGCTCTAACATGTTTTCCATGCCCTTAGGAAAATGTGATGTGATTTGGGAACTCAATGGTTATGCACACTTGGACCCATATTATGGGATTTTGCTGAACCTTGGATGCGGTTTTCAGTCAATGGGAAAAAAAACACATTAAAAGGCTTACAACGAGGGTCTTTCAACATCATTAATTCACAGTGCATGGAAAATATCTTTGAGAAGAATTCACATGGTGTCATCGCTCAGCTCCATTCCATTCAGATGCAACCATCAGTGATCTCCACTACTCCCTGGGATCTACAAAAAATTTGGATTGATATGCATGTGTCCTTACTGGACCAATGGGATTTCCACATTTAAGACTAGATGGCCATCATATTCTGCTCCTTCCTAGAAACACCCCTTCCAACATCAAGCCCATCCCTACACAAATCTTGATAGATATTTCGATGAATTTCATTGAAGGGCTCCTTGAATATGGCGGGAAAAAAATAATATTGGTTGTGGTTGGTCGCATCTCCAAATATAGTCATTTTTGTGCCCTCAACCATCCATATATTGCCTCCTCATTTGCACAGGTTTTCATGGACCAGATCTTCTACGATGCAACTTTCACAATTCATTTTTGGACAAAACTATTTTTCCTCACTGGCACCAAATTGAAGGGGAGTTCAGGGTATCACTGACAAACATATGGTCAAACTGCAGTTATCAACAAATGTTTAGAACCTTATCTTAGTTGGTTCATCTCTGAACAACAATGTCGGTGGGAAAAGTAGCTCACTCTCACAGAATGGTGGTACCATACCTCCTACCACACTGCATCTAAAATGACTTCATATGAAGCAGTCTATGGTTAGTTATTACCACTGCTCTGTCCATACACTCTCAGCAGTTCACCAGTTTAGGTAGTTGACACGGTTCTTCAAAACTGTGATCATATTCTTCACATTTTGAAGGATAATCTTCACATGGAAAGAAACCAAATGAACCAACAAGTCGATCATCACCTTTCTGACTGCACTTTTCAAGTCGTTGATATGGTTTTTCTTTGTCTACATCCTTACAAGCAAGACTCCATGAAACTCAAAGGGAATCATAAGATGTCCCCAAATTTCTATGGCCCATACAAGGTTTTTCAAAAGATTGGGTATGTTGTTTATAAATTGGAACTTCCTCCTTATTCTCATGTTCATCTAGTATTTCATGTCTATTATCTCATGGAAGTTATTGGCACCAACATCAAACAATAAACTAATTTACTGAAACAGGATAATGAAGGATCCATCATTTTTAAGCTAGAGACCATCCCTAATAGGTGCACTCGTCGACTTCACTCTCGATCCATTACAGAGGCATTAATTTAGTGGCACACCATGCAACCAGAGGATGCTACATGGCAACCATTCCTTTAGATTCAACAACAATTTACACATCTAAAGCTTCAAGGACAAAGCTTTTCTAAGAGGGAGGGTATGTTAGGAACCCATGTCAATCCTTATTTTTACTTTGTTAAGTGTATTGTTGTTGGAAGCATATACTTTGTAAGTCATCACGTGAGTATATTGTATTATCCCACATTCATGGGGAGTAATAGTTCTTTAGATTAGAATTAGTATATAAGTGAATGTTGAGGCCAATGAAGGTATCCAAGATTTATTTGTATTAATCTTGCTCAAAGGAGGTTTCCCCCTCGAAGTGGCCTAGGATCAATAAAATCTCTTCTGTTCTCTGTTATTTTTGTTATATCGTGCATTTTCATTGTTTATTACAGGAGGTTCCTCTCCGATTCAACTACCTCTTCAGGTATTCAAATTATTCCTTGATGTTGTATTATATGTTCACCCATAATGTGAATATTATTGAATAGAAGATTTCTCATATTGTTCTTCAACTCATTGTGTAATAGAAATTATTCTTCTCTATACTTTTCTTGTGCAATCTATGTGAAGAATATTTTTGTCCCAAGATCTGTCTGTCATAATCTAATATGGTATCATAGAATGATTAGGCTATTCTAATCTCCCTCAGATACTTTCATTGATGCACCAAAAGCAATTGGGTTCCACTAATTCCTGGAATAATTGCATTGTTCCCTTTGTATTATGTCCAGAGAATTCTATCTAGGTGTGTTGCAGCAAGAAAATGTGCTATTTGTCGAAGTAGAAGTTGATTTGTCTAACAACAATTTTCTTTCTAGTTTTGTGCAGTTATTCAAATATCTCACCAGTAGATAAACAAAAAATCATGTATCTATCTAAGATAGTAACCTTTAATTCCTTCAATTACCATGAATGGAAATCCAAGATTGAGATACTGTTGCACAATAGAGGTCTCTACAGAGTTACTATCACCTTAGAAATTGAGGCTATTGTAGTTGTTGAGAAAGCAAGGTGGCATAATAGGAAGGATGAATCTTATGGATTTCTCTCTATCTCTCTCTCTCCATAACTTATTTTCCATCTTGACAGATTAACAGGCCCTAATGAAGTGTGGATCAAACTTGAATCTCTCTTTGGAAAGCAAGATGAACTTAGAGGACATGAATTGGAGAATGAGTTGATCTTATTGAGACCAAGCGAATTAAAAACCATTGAGGAATTCATCACCAAGTTTAAGTCACTAGTGATTTTTCTCAAGCAGTGTGGGATTGAGAAGAAAGAAGAGAAATTATTCCTCTCCATCCTATCAAAGCTGAGTTCAAAATGTTCATTTTTTGTGTCAACATCCCATGCTACTAAGCTTGCAGTTTGAAATTGGAGGATGCCATCCTTGGATGCATTCATATATTCTCTCACTCAAGAGAAGGTCAAGATGATTCAAATGGGGAATCTCAAAACCTAAAAGGATCATGCAGCTGTAGCTATTGAAAGCAATAATTTCAAGTCCAAAGGAAATCTAAAAGGGAAGGAGAAGGAGCCAAAGTCAGACTTCGAATATGAAGCTTCTTACTCTATTGATGAAGGCTCGAACTCCAAGAAGAAAGGAAACAAGAAATGAAGATCAAAGTGTACCTATTACAGAAAACCTTGTCATAATGGAAAATATTGTTTTAAAAATAAGATGGACACCATGAATCAGTTGCTCAAAATAAACAACATTGATGTTCCATATTTTGCAAGAAAAGGAAGGGGAAATTCTGTTGATCCCCAGGGGAATTGTCACACTATGCAATTCAAAGGTAATGATTGTAATGATTTGGTTTCTAGAATAAAGAATTTTCCCAATATCTATTATTTTGATACTCATTTTTATATATCAGAATCAGAAATATTCTTTCCTCCATTGGAAAAGAAACCTATCAGTCTCCGAGAGCCATCTCCTATCAATACTAGTTTTTATCACTAGTTTCTAACTTTCCTTCATCAAACGCTTTCGAACTCCATTCAGATTATTATTTATTTGATTTAGAATATTATTTATAGGCTTATATGCATGTTATGACACCCCTATCCCATCTGGTTGATGCCCAAAATACCTTACAACTCCCAAATTCTTCAGTTGGTAAACTAGACAATTTCATGGTTTGCTATATTATATCACTGGTGAAAGTTGTTATCATATCTTTTTTTTTTATGTCATTGGTTGGTTTTCCTTATCATTGGATATATTTGGGTTGTTTTTAAATACATTTGTATCTGATATAACCTTCATTAGGTCGAATTTTAGATTTTTATACTCTCTAGATTTTCCCAATTGTCATTGTAGACTAGTTGCACCTAGTTTTCCTATTGTGACTCAAACATATTTTGGAGCCACTATAACTTGGTTGTTTTATGCTCAATATAACTTAATTTATGATATTTCATACCCTCATAAGCTCTATTACAAAATTATAAATTTTTCACATCAATTTGCAAAGAAGGTTCATGATCGGGTTCACCATTATGCAACTACACTAGAAATTGATACTGTTGATTTCATTGATGTTCTTTGGTTAGGAGATGATTGCACATATCTATTTTCCATCTCTGATTTTATGTTTAGATATGATATTTTATGTTGTCACATCAAGAAGCATTCATATGATCCTCCTTCATCACCAGAACGCGAGTTTCAAGGGGTTTCTCCTCATGTTTTTTGTTTATGCAACATTGGAAAAGTGATACATGATCAAAGCATCTACAACAACTCCACACAATTTTTCGCCAAGAAGCAGTACATTCAGCTTATTCAAGTGAAGAAAAAGGCAGAGTGAAGATATTCATTTAAATTTTGTGCCATATCCATTTTTGAGGAAGGATTTTCCACATGCAGTTTTGCCTTTTTTCCTCATTTTACATGGATAAATAATTTTTTACATTTAGATTGTAGTGGGTGACCTTTGGTGTTAGTTAGCAGGGCCCATGTTGTCCAAAGAGGATTAAAGGGGGGTGTTAGTATTATTATTAATCCTATCTTTTACCAAATTAGTCTATTTGTTTAATTCCCTAGCTTAGAAGGTCTTCATCTCTTCACCAGTGCATGGGGTACACATCTACTAGACATCTACCACTTACTGCGCCTATCCGCATGCATTTTGGTTCTCCAGGGATCAATCCCTATAATTTAGGAACCCACTCGAAGTGTCACCAACAATATCCAACAGTTGACTCTAGTAGGTATTCAGTCATGTCCAGTTGTGCTCCAATCACCATCAGTTATATCACTTCTAGTATCTCTAGCACCAATTTGCATGATTCAAGGGAATATAGGCACCTTTGTTCACCTACCCTACTCAGTTAACTAGTTGTGATCCTTTGTTCACCTACCCTCTTTAGTTAAACTACTTTTTAACTATTTTAGTGATATGGAGTTGCACTAGTTATCTCTAATAGTGATTTTCCCACACTGAGTTAGCTCCTAAGTCAGTCTAGGTTGGTAGATTCAACTACATATTCATATATTCAAATTATTCCTTGATTTTGTATTATATATTCATCAGTAATGTGAATATTATTGTATGGAATATTTCTCATATTGTTCTTCAACTCATTGTGCAATAACGATTATTCTTCTCTATATTTTTCTTGTACAATCTATGTGAAGACTATTTCTATCCCAAGATCTTCGTGTCAGAATCTAAGAAAAAAAAGGTTCTAATACCTAAAAATAATGATAGCATGGGCATCAACTAGAAATCAAGGTGATAATTTAAGGCACCCATGGTGGGTAGGCACTACCGCATAAACGACAATGTGAAAGAAGGAAGGGATAATGTCACCACTTAGTGCGATCAAACTTACTATTTAAAAATGGAATAGGGATGGTTAAAAATGCAATGAAAGGTATGGGGAACATCCTATCCCTATTTGTCTTCTTAATAACCATACCTCAAGTTCAATGTATGTCACGAAAACCATGTTCATAACATTCAATCCTATGCAAATAACAAAAATAGGAACATAGAAAGATACTGGAACATAGAAAGATAATGTCTAGCTTCCAAGAGAATAGCTTCCAAGAGAATAACAGTGCCCCACAAATAACAAAAATAGGAACATAGAAAGATACTGGTCTGAAAAAGGATATTTTTAGCCCTCTCTTCATATGACAAATAGTAAAGTGTGAAAAGGAATATATCATTTTCGATTTTTACCTTGGAGGAACTTTGACGTGCAGAGAAGCCCCCCTTCATGTGGAGATTTTGGGAGATTCAAGGCACTACTTTTGGTTTCCCCAAATCTAGGTAATAAATTAGGCACTACTCTTTGTATTCATGGTTTACATTTTCTTCTCTCTAAACCCATAAAGCTATATTATTCTCTTGTAGGTTATTTTTCTTTATGTCAATCCCATAGCTATTCTACTCTAAGAGCAAATTTTCATCAATTAAGGCGATAGAGCTATTATTTTATTTTCTTTAGGAATTCAATTAGTTATATGAGCATAATATGATGACTAACCAATAGCATCCATCAAATTTAACATTAAGCATCTCCCGTCTTTACTATTCAAGTAAAAGATATATTGTTTAGGTATAATGAACCATATTTATTGTAATTACTATGAATCTTAGTATGTTAATTTTTATTTAACATGGTGTTTGTACTCCATGGAGGCTTAAAGACATACAATAAGCACTTGTTGGTTGTAATACCCCTCGCTTTACCTCCTACTTTATAATTAATATTGTAAATATAATTGTGTATTTATTCTTACTGTGAAACTCAAGGCCAAGGCCATGTTAGTGAACATTGTAGAATTTTAATAGTAGAACCATGTATTAGTTAAAGAATGACAATGATACGAATACAATGTAAATGGAAAATGATAAAATAATAAACAAACCTACAAAATCAGCTTCATGTGTAGCTTCCATATTGTTGGGGAAAATATTAAACAATTTTATAACATATATCCAATGATTTAATTGTCAACTCGGAGAGAGCGTAAACTTGTGAGGTACATACAAAGTATATGCAGGGGCAGAGTATTACTAACTTATTCTACAATTGAAATTGAATCTAAGTTATGAAAACACGAAATGACAAGAAAAGAAATATAAAGCATGAAATTGCATGAAATAAACCGATATAAAGCAATCAACATTTAACTTGTGAGCTCACATAAAATCAATACTATCAATTCAAAATCAAGACATAATTGAAAATCCATATGAACAATTCATAAGAAAGAAACTCAAACTAACATAAGAGAGTCAAAGGATGTGCATGAAGCATCATCTCCATTACATAACAATCAAGAATCTATTCTATGACTAACTTTGAACTATTCTCTACTCCTAAACCACTAGGGAGGCCTCTAACCAAAATGAGGAGAGATCCCTCCTATTTATACATGAATTCAATATAACTAATCATAATTATAGATCCACTATTCTCTCAACTTATCCCTCAAAATCCTCAACAAATCTACAACTCATCCCTTCAAATCCTCAACAAATCTACAACTCATCCCTTCAAATCCTCCATGATATCTTGGATAAGATATTCCATCTCCACATTTCCATGATCTTCTCCTTGAAATTAGCCCACATCTTGAGGATGAAATTCAAATTTGAGACTAGGTGGTGACTTTTGAGCTTGTTAAGTCTTCAAATACACCTGTAAGCACTACCAAACTCATCCAAATTTAAAGTATAATGAAAATATATTAATTTTCTTAATATTTAACCATAAATTCACTCAAAATACTTCAAAAATAAATGATTTGGAAAATAGTAATATAAACCCATATTTATTATGAAAGTGGTGAATATTAATGGTTTTATAGAAGGATAAAATATGAATAAGGTGATAAATTGTATGCGAAAGATGAATAAAATGTGGTATTTTTGTGGCTCAACATTTCTCCCAACTTGACTAGTTGCATGTCCTCATGCGACTATGCATTGATTCTATTAAAACTTTTGGGTTTGTAGATGGGCTTTACACGATGATGGTATGTAACAGTAAATCATTCCTTGATTTTGAAATGCATGAGGGGCAACAATTTTCCTTATGGTTGGTTCTTGTGTCAGAACCATAAGTATAACAAATGTTGGTTCTTGTGTTAACAACATTCGCTCATTTTACTTGTATTTTTGCTGCAATACATAATATTTAAAAGTATACATGCATTGGAAATGATGAACCATCAATTTACATTAGAAATCCTTTTCTTCATATTTATGAATCATGCCAAGATATATAAATTTTTTTTATTCATTGTATAACAAAGCATAGTTTGGGAAAGACATTTTAATTAAGGGTAAATTAGATGATGAATATGTAAAATGGTAATGAAAAGTCCCCCCCCACCCCAAATTAAGATATATTAGGTTTATGAAAAGGAGAAAGGAATGTAGTGAGGGAATTTTCCAAATTCATTCATTTTCTAGGATTTAAGGAATTACATGATTAAAGATTAGAAAACAAGATACCTTCACTTACCCAAAAAGTTGATGAACTTATGCAATAGGAATGTGGCTGCTGCTGCTGAATAATAGAATGTGAAGTGAAGGATCTGAACTGCTGCTTGGTTGGATGAAGTAGAAGATAAAAGCTGAAAGTAGAAATGTGGTGCTCTCATATGGATGACGTATGCTATTGTAAAACTGCTGATGGAGTCATGAAAAATATATAGTCTTCACCTGCTACAAAACCCGATGGTACAATTCTTACCATGCAAATAAATGTGTCGCTGTCGAACATGGAAAGAAGTCATTGGATTACCGACCATTGATGAATGTCATTAACCAATGAGAGACAATCTCACCATTGATGTCAATGAGTGTCAAGGTACCTAAGTACATCGTGCAAAGTGCGAATAAATGAGCTGATGTCGAGCCACTTGCAACATCTAATGATCAAGGGACATTGATGTATTCCCATGATTGTCAGCAAGAGAACTTTCCATTAAGGCACACAAGCCTCAAGGTACTAAAAATGAACTCTATTCTCTATCCCAGATAAGGTGCTGAGGTTGATGGGGCAAGACTTGTTGAAATGTGGGCCTTAAGGAATTCCACATCAATTAACACGAGTTGTACATAATGAGTGGTAGGATGATAGATAAAAGATCTCATGGTCAAATAGTTTTTATGGCAGGGATAACAAAGCAATGTAGTCATAGAAAGGAAGCTGAATGGTTTTATTCTCAAGGAAACAGATAAACTAAAAATGAGTAAAAATGTGTGCGACTCAGAAAGGTAGACATGTAGGAAGTTATGATGTATAAGGCAGAAAAATTAGACTCTAACATGGATGACAAATAAGCTTGGAAGGAAAAAGGGTAAGTAATCATCACATGGCGTAATTGGTTTATGAAGGGATTCTGTGTGGAAGCAAATGTCATGACATACACAAGGAAAACTCAACTCCTTCAAGCTTTCAATGGAGCATTTTTCTGAAAGTTTTCTGCGATTCTAGAAATGACATTCGTTCGTCTTTGAATCTGCAAAAGAGGTTAGCATTTTCCTGCAACAAACTTGTGAGAGCATTGAAAATATAGGAAACTACTTAACAAACCCAGTCGAAGAGAATAAATAAAATACTTTTATACCTAAAAGTGGCAATGCATGTTAAGCAACCCTTTTTGTCAAAACCTGTTCTTGAGTAACTTGCGAAAACAAGTTAGCGCAACAATCATAAAATTGAGAAGATTTCAAATTCATTTATAATTTTAATTTTATGATTGTATTTGTTACCTAATACTTTTGATTTATTTATATGTTTTTAGTTTTTAATTTTAATTTTATTTTTGTGTTTTTATCATAATTTTTTATTAATTCTGATGTTGTTTTTGTTTATATATTTTTAAATTTGATTGATTTACCACAAAAACAAATTTTTATGTGTTTAATAAAATTGGAACAAAAATCATATTTTGTACATCCTTTCAAAGATGAATGCATCCTTATATAATGATTGAGTAATAGAGAGAGAGGGTTAACCCTTTCAGTGGTCGACCCCTCTAGAATCAGACTCTCTTAATGATCAAACAAGCGATTTTTTATGATATGTTAGGCAGCTTGAAACAAACACCTACCTTTCCCCCCAAACCAAATATGTGTGAGGTCCCACTGTGCAAAATTAAAAATAAGAGGAAGGCTTAGCTGCGACAGCAGCTGCCTTCGATTTCAAGAAAAAATGAAACAGAGTTTGATTTAAAGTTTTTGTATTGAGCTTCTAGATTGTCGAATTTCATTCAATTGATGGACTATTATCAATTTGATAAGATTGTGTGTTTTTTCTTGGAAAATTGGATCATTTGGGATTTCAACATTGAACACACACACACACACACACACACACACACACACACATATATTCACTTTGAAAAATTATTTTTTCACATCCTTAAAAGCTTTGCAATTATTAATACAACTTATGTCACTTACACAATTTAAAATAAGTTTTAATTTAAGATTGGAAATCTTTTTAAGCTTATAAGAGTTTAAAGTGATATTGTTACAATCAAATAATTACTTTTTGAAAAAGGGTTTATCTAAAGTTTCATTTAAAACTTGTGAGTGATGTTCAAAGTTTTACTATAATTTAACAACTTGGCAAAATGGATGATGGTGTATTTCATTTTAAGAATTGTGAACTCCTACATTCACATGATAGATTATTGTTGAAGTGGATAATATGTTTCATTTACGTTACCTTTGATTCCAGACATATAGAGTACAAGACCACTTTTTAGAATCTAAGCATCTAATAAATAAGCTGTATTGATTCACATAAACTATTTATTTATAATAATAGACACACCCTTATAATTTTTAACTAGAGCTCTTACACGTACGTAAAGGGCCTCCTTTGATCTCTTTTTCAAAGAATGGAAATGGAATTGGATCTTACATATTATGTCACTGGATGATAAATTAATATAGGTAGGTTGTTAAATAGATAGATTAAGAGCGAGTTGCTTTGAATGCTACTTCAACATTCTTTCTAAGGACATGCAAAATTTCCAAGGGAAAACTTTGAGTGATACTACCATGAAATGGATGCATCCTCATTTTGGTATATAATGATTGTTGCTTTACTTTTTTAGGCATAAGTTGATTTTTTTAATGAATGCATAAGACGTTATCATAGTAAGAAAAGAGAAAACACATGTATAAATCTTTTGGATTCTTGCTTTCGGGCATTTACATCACGATCCATCACAAGGTTGATACAATGCAACAAAAACATAAATACTTTATTTTAACCTACCTGTCCTGGAATTTTTAACACCTTGTAACCGCCTTTTTATTCACCTCAAAATCAGAGTATGGGAAATCTTCTGTTAGTAGCATATATATATTTGGTTGAACTAGGTCCAATGATACAACATTTTACCTCCATTTTTATTTCCCCACAACCGATGATCTTGCTTATACGATGCTTTTACATGGATGATATACAATTGAATCTTATTTTATAGCTCTGGTACTAGTAGGAGGGACACAATTCACCGTAAAATCCCATTCATCTCAGTTCGTATAGGACATAAAAAAAACATTGATAAATGAAGCAGCCCTCCACTACGAGCCACTACAACCAGTATTGGAGCAAGAATATAAAACCTAAAAATAATAAAAATAGATTCATAACATTTGGCAGTCCCAGGGCTAGGCGTTTGTGATTCAATATTTGTTCATTTTCTAGGGTATATGGGGGAATGAAATTGGAAAATGCCATGTGGACTCAATGTTTAAGCCACACCCAGCTTGATTGTTGATCAAGCGGGGTTTCTTTTTTAATTATCCATCGCAAACTCAATCTCAAACAACTCGATATCTATCCAAGTGGATGGGTGGTTTTGCCAGCAAACAATTGAGTTTCACCCTAAGTCAGTCAACACTAAATGTCTCGACATATTTTTTAAGCCTCTAGCTCTAATATTCAATGGCACAAAAAATAATGTTTAATATAGATCTAGATTCCAGCCTTAAGTAATTTAAACAACCAGTCTAGGATAGTACCTTTCACCTTGTTAAACGACTGGAAAATACCAATTTGATCGAAGACATTGAAACATATAAACTTTGCATCATGGAATCGAAGGGTTTTTTGTATTATAACATTGATATTAATTTCCAATCTGTTTAGGAGCTCTGGGATGTTGAGTGAGAAATAGCGAAGGACCTAATCGGCTTTGTAGTACACTGTTATTATTGAGAAAACCGTATGGAGGTGGAAAGATAATTATCTACACTATCCTATTCCATTAAAGTGACTTCATATAAAATGCTTAGTTACCTAGCCCAGCCAATGAGATTTCTATTTATTTGACTTCCCAGACTTAATCTTGACTTAAGTCACAGCTTCTAGTACTTTCTCTTTCGATGCAATGGCTTGGAATCCATGTGAAACAACACATAGACCAACATTGCTCAGATCGTTCTTTTGCATAAGTGGAGTAGGTTTTTCTTCATATTGATCCCTATTAGCAACCCTCTCCTATCAAAGCTAAAGATGGCTAGCTAGAAAATAGGCTCGCCTGTGTATATCCCAGTGATTAACAACTTGAAGGAGGACACTCTTCAAGGCATTAAAAATAACACAAAATGTTGGGGAAAATTTATATGTAACAGTTGTCCATCTATTTCATTTTCTTAGTTTTTGCAAGTTTGTTCTCAAAGCGCTGAAGATGAAATTTAATTTCGTTTCATTATTATTCCGTGTCAAGGAGTGTTTAACAAGAATTTGAACATATCATCAATATTACATTAAATAAGTGAAATTGAAGATGGAGAATCATGATTCACATAAGCTCTTCGTAATTACTAGTCTCTATGTTTTCTTCCAAGAGATCGTTGCGATTTCAGGGATCAAGACTTCTTAGAAGCAAGCACGCCATGGGTCAACTCTGGACTAGTTTACAAAACATGTTTAAATGTATTAATCTCAGATTACATTCAATATAGAAACTGAGATCCATCTATTAAAATTCTAGAGCTACGTATCATTTGTTATTTAGTAATCATGTTGTGATGAACGGTGGCATGGAGTTGGCAGCGCGAAGGAGAGGACCATGGATAGAAGGCCGCTCACCCTTGTTTCTCCAATTGAACAAAAGTATTTCGTTTGATAGCAAACATACTATTTCTAATGATGATGGGTGCTGCTGGAAAAGCTGCTACTAGTTCCCGTAGATGGATCTGATGCACATTTCATCATAGGCAGAGAATAGTGACAAGGAAACAAAAAGATAAGATGACTGGATGGAACCCATAAAAACTATGCGTGAAGATGAAAACAGTTCAAAGTGATAATATTGGTTCAGCATGTGCCCATAATATTCTCTATTCTGGCAACTCAATCATCATGCAACAGTATTTGAGTGAAAATAGCCAACAACTCGATCCGATATCCTATCACGAAATATTCTGAGTGTATTGCTATTGAATCAACAGCTTCAAACCATCCATCTAATCTGGCGAGTTGGTTGAAACAAACGCCAAGTCAAATGTGTCGAGCACTTTTAATATAGTAGAAGATAGAACTGCTCCATGTAATGAGATAGTTTTACATTTGTTATGAAAGGTGAGAAATTATGGAGGAGATCTCAGTAATGAGATGTTGGCCAGAATCCGATGTGTGGGTTGTTGTATCAAGCACCAATCAGCTGATGCTAGAAGCTCCCAAATTGAGTCAGATTGATAATATCAATCCCTAAAATAGCGTTGATATAAATCACATGGTTAAGCAACCCAATGATTTTCCAAAAGTAGAATTGAGCATCTTCTCCAACTTACATGCATTAATTATAAACGTTTTCAAATTCCCTATGTAATACCATTGGTTCATAAGCACTCCAGGGTTCTCGAGTTACCAAGATTTTCAGTGATGTAACTGCCAAGATGTTTGCAGAAGGAGAGCATCCTCATAGGTGTGTTCATGGTGTCTAGGGTTAATAATTTCTCATGATCAGGTGCAGCAACACTTATGGGATAAATTGATGGCTGCAAGGTATCTCATTTCTTCCCTAAGGAGTATCTCAAGTCATGGAAGCAAGAGAATCGATTTGTGAGGGGTTTCCAGAAATTCTATTTTGTATATATATATATATATATATATATATATATATATATATATATATATATAATTTCAATAGGTGGCAACAAATTTGCATGCTCACAAATCCAAGAAATATTGTCTAAATATTTGTTTTGATTGTAGGTTTCGCATGATAGACTGTTTGCAGGTTTCATATGATAGATTGTTTGCAGGTTTCGTATAGAGGGCTGAACACTCTATTTTATTTATTTTATAAATTTTTAACACATTTTTCATTCTAATATTAATATTAATGTTTAGAATATGCATGGTTTTAATGTTTATTATTTATTATATATTTACTAACTTATTAAAATTGAAACTAGAAGACTTTTAAGAGTTTCAAATTTGTTTTAAAAGTTTCAAATTTTTGATTAATTTAATAATACATATATTACTAACTTTATTGAAATTAAAACTAAAAGACTAACAAAGAAACATTGCTTTATTTAAGTTTTTATATATATTTAATACTACTAGGTTTTTTTGTAAAATTAATTTATTAAAACTAAAAAACTAATATTAGAGAATTAATTAAGAAATATTATATATTTAAATTTTTGATAGATACTCTTTTTTAAATTTATTTCAAAGTATTCCTAGATTTAAAAGATGCAAACTAGAAATTTGTATTCCTAACATGACTAGAAAATTTATTAAAATGAAAAATAAAAAAAATGAAAAAAGATCAAATGTATATATATATATATATATATATATATATATAAGATTAAAACAAAATTAAAAACAAAATAGTAATTACAACAAAAATGAACATTTTAGCAAATAGAAACATTAGAGAAAATGAAAGCATCCTACTTACTAATTTTAAATTAGAAATAAAAACTAAAATCTACTTACTCTAATTAAAAATTAAAGATTATTTACATAAAATGAAATTTCCAATGCAACCATGTATCGAAAAGAAGTAAAAGAATGTTCACATCTGGTTTTATAAAATAAAACCTAATGTATTCAAAAATATGAGAAATTAGGTATTGTAAATGTAAATTAACAAAGTAAAAACACAAACAAAACTGATCTAACCTAATACTTACTTGGAACCATTGTTTGATGCAGCTTTCATTTGCATGATGGTCACCCAAGATCCCTTCTTCATCCTCTTCAATCTTCAGTTCGAATAGGTGTTCTTCATCTGATATGCATGATTCTTCCAATGTCAATTCTTCCTTATTTACTTCAGGAAGAGGGGTTTCATCCTTGATTGCTGTCAAGGTCTCCTCTTCTTGAGAAGAGGAGATCCCGACTTTTGCTAGGATTTGAGTGAGCCTCTCTAGGCTTATGCTCATCATTTTACTAAAATCAAGTCAGATACTAAAAAGAAAAAATGAAAAATGAGTACATGACAAATGAAAAAAACGAACAGTATGAAATGAGTTAGTACCAAACGAGTGCAAAAACAGAAATAAAAAGTGCACAAAAATCTGTACAAAAAAAAATGAACAAATACAGAGTTAAAATCAAGTTAGTATGAAATAAAGGCTAGCCCAAAAAAATGAAAGCTATCCAAATTTTACACTACAAAACTAAAAATGAAAAATGAAAACTTGCATAAAACAAACTCGCATTTGCAGAAAATGAAAGAACACTCTTGCAGAAAAAGAAAACACTTTGCAGAAAAATAAACATGCTTGCGAAAACAACAAGGATTTGGGGTGACCCACTAAAGTGGATGTGTCTGGTTGTTACACCATGGAAATTCTGGAAATTTCATAGTGAATTCGTCCTTGCATCTTACTGTTTCCCCCTCCCCCTTTCTATGTAATAAAAATGAACTATCTACCTATCTAAACTATGATCCCTTATAGTACCTCCCCAGCTACGGCGTCAAAATGTTGGGGAAAATATTAAACAATTTTATAACATATATCCAACGATTTAATTGTCAACCCAGAGAGAGCATAAACTTGTGAGCTCCATACAAAGTATATGCAGGGGCAGAGTATTGCTAACTTATTCTACAACTGAAATTGAATCTAAGTTATGAAAATAGGAAATGACATGAAAAGAAATCTAAAGCATGAAATTGCATGAAATAAACTAATATAAAGCAATGAATATTTAACTTGTGAGCTCACATAAAATCAGTACTATCAATTCATAAGCAAGACATAATTGAAAATCCATATTACCAATTCATAAGAAAGAAACTCAAACTAACATAAGAGAGTCAAAGGATGTGCAGGAAGCATCATATCCATTACATAACAATCAAGAATATATTCTATGACTAGCTCTGAACTTTTCTCTACTCCCAAACCACTAGAGAGGGCTCTAACCAAAATGAGGAGAGAGCCCTCCTATTTATACATGAATGCAAGATAACTAATCATAATTGCAAATCCACTATTCTCTCAACTTATCCCTCAAAATCCTCAACAAATCTACAACTCATCCCTTCAAATCCTCAACAAATCTACAACTCATCCCTTCAAATCCTCCATGATATCTTGGAAAAGATATTCCATCTCCACATTTCCATGATATTCTCCTTGAAATTAGCTCACATCTTGAGGATGAAATTCGAATTTGAGGCTAGGTGGTGACTTTTGAGCTTGCTAAAGTCTTCAAATACACCTGTAAAAATCACCAAAATAATCCAAATTTAAAGTATAATGAAAATATATTAATTTTCTTAATATTTAACCATAAATTCACTCAAAATACTTCAAAAATAAATGATTTGGAAAATAGTAATATAAACCCATATTTATTATGAAAGTGGTGAATATTAATGGTTTTATGGAAGGATAAAATAGGAATAAGGTGATAAATGGTACGTGAAAGATGAATAAAATGTGGTATTTTTGTGGCTCAACACATATTATGAATTAAACCATGAATCTTATTCCCAATTTGATGAAGCACCTTCATAAATCTATAACAAAGCTCACTAGGCTATGAAATATCATAATAGAATTAATATACAACATAAAACAGAATAGGTATAGTTTGTTTATGAGCGAATGGGTCCATAGTGTGGAAATTGAACCCAAGAAGTAGAACAATTACACTCACAAAATTGCTAATCAAACATGCAAAATTCTACAAAAAGGTGACTGGAATTGGAGCATAACATAATCCTGTATTGAATAAGTGTACATCATCCAACCTCACCAAGTAATAGGATTTAAAAATATATAATTACATCAGAGATTCAAAAGCATAAGGATGCTATTTGAATTGGTAAAAAAGCAGGCTTACTAAAACTAGTCAAAACCCCCATAGGTGCATAAATCACTTTCCTAATCTGTCAAGATGTTCACGAATTGGATAAATCAGATATGTCAGCTTATAAGTGATGGAAATATATCATATCCATGATTTTTTATGGAGAAAAATAAGGAGGATGGTGAAGGAAAAAAACAAGGCAGTTACTCCTAGACTAGCTTTTCCTTATCTTCAAGGGGGATTGGACACCTGTGTAGAGTTTTAGTTCTCGACGCGTTTCGGACTGCATAGTTGAGTCCATCTTCAGGAGAAAACATATCTCAAT
>LPNX010232387.1:299871-355672 GCA_001517045.1 Pseudotsuga menziesii
ATGTAGCTTTTCCTTTTTGCCTTGAAACTGCTGTAAAGTGAGGAAGCTTTCAGAAAAATTAGAACTGTTATTTTACTTTTTTGGAATTATAGTAGTGTTGCCAAAAATTATTATAAGATGTTTCCAAAGCAATCCTTAAGACATTTTTGGCATTTGTTGACTTCTAGGTGCAAGTGGATGCCAACTAGCATAGTAAGGAATCTAGGGATTTAGGAATTAGACAAAAATGATTAATTAATGTCAAAAATGGATAACTATGGGTTTGATTATTCTAACACCCACCATTAAGCTTGAATTTATGAGTAAATATCAGAAAAATATAGGGCCTAGCAAAAAATGCTTAGTCACCCTTTACATACTGCTTGTCCATACAAGCAAGGAAAGAGGAAAAACCCCAGTGGGAAAATCCTTCCTTAAACATGGACACAAAACAAAATTTTGGAAATATTGTTATCATTCATTCTCCACCACATGATCAACAATCCCTAGCATTGATTTTGATATTAATGAAAATCTTCTCAAAAAACACCTTGGTGAAGATGTCCACTACTTTCTCTGAAGATGCGCAGTAGAGTAGAGCAATGGTACCATCATGCACAAGCCCCCTAATATAGTGCATATGGATATCAATGTGCTTAGTTCATTTTATTTGGACTGGATCAGTGGAGATTCGAATAGTGCTTTGATTTCCATAATAGATGACAATGAAAGTCTTTGATTCAATCCCACATTCTCCAAGTATCCCCTGCAACCAAAAACATTGAGTAGCTGCATTCACAACTCCTCTATACTCTTCCTCTATAGATGAGAGTACTATGGCACTCTGCTTCTTACTTGACCAGCTGATTGGTCCATCTGCAAGCATGGACACATATCCTAAAGTATACATTTGATCTGGGTTTTCACCTGCCCAATCACTATCAATAAATCGAACTAGCTCTAAGTCATATTTTGCTTTATAGAAAATCCCATGAGTTCTTGTTCCTTGAACACATTTTAGGATCCTCTTAGCTGCTCTCCAATGGATCTCATGAGGCTAATCCATGTATATTTAAGCCACACTTACTGCATAAGAAAATTTAGGTCGAACATGTGTAAGATAAATCAAACACCCAATCAACTTCCTATACAATGTATTATTTACCAAAGGAGAAGAACCTTCTTCCTCAAGCTTAACTCTACAAAGGAATGGAGTCTTCCTTGGCTTGCAATATTTCATGTTGAAATTGTTGAGCATATTTGAAACATACTTGGAATGATGAACTTTGATTCCATGTTGGGATTGAGCAATTTTGAGACCCAAGAATTGGGTTAACAATCCCAAATCTGTCATAGAAAAGGCATGGTACATTGCATCCTTCAAGGAGGAAATATCTTTCTTTGAACTTCTTGTTATCAATAGGTCAGCCAAATATAAAACAATAATCATTAAAAAACCATGTATCATATTCAAATAGACATTTAGATCATATTTGCATCGAACAAAATTTCATGATAGAAAAAAGCCATAAATCTTGGCATAACAAGCCCTGGGGGCTTGCTTTATCCCATACAATGATTTCTTTAATCTGCAAACTAAAGGTGGATTAGATAAAAAAAAACTTCTGGTTGATCCATATAAATCTATTCATTCATATCTCCATTTATAAAGGCACACTTCACATCTATGTGACGTACCTCCCATAGCCTTGGAGCTGCAACGACCAAAGCTAGCCTTATGGAGTCCATCTTTGCCACTGGTGCAAAGGTCTAATTGTAATAAATAGATTGAACTTGTGAGTATCCATTAGGTACCAATATTTTATTATATTTCAAAGGTGAAGAATCAGCAGCAAATTTAGTTTTATAAACCCACTTACACTTTACTAGCTTTCTCCCTCAGGGGAGATCAACTAGTTCCCATGTGTTGTTCTTCCTGAGCGAGCTGTATTCTTCCTTCATGGTTGTTTTCCATATTGGATAATATGATGCATATTCATATGTATGAGGATTATATTCAACCATCAAACAACACTTCTCGACAAAGAGTGGATCTTTCACACAAAAGGCACTCTCAAATTGAGATCTAGTACTCCTAGTGTCACTAGGATTCCCAGCTAGTTCCTCAGCTGCATGAATGGTCCTTTATGCCCATTTTTGTCTTGTAGGTATTTTAGGATATAAAAATAAATCATCATTATCAGACATATCAGAATCATAAAACTCATTAGTCTCTTCACTTACAATTAGTGGTTGTCGTGATGAAGAGGACCCTCCAACTTCAACTACCGCTAAAGGATCTTCTTCAAATTGAACACTTCTTGCAATGAAATATATGTTAGTGCTCAAGTTGATTATATTGTACCCTTTTTAATCTTTATAATACCCAAAAAATAGGCACTCTTAGCTTTGGGGTTGCAAATCCTTCCTCTTTTTAGTTGCAATTCTAGCCCAAGCCCTTGAGCCAAAAATCCTGAAATGGGTCACATCTGGCTTGTTCCCACTCCAAGATTTGAAAGGAGTGATTCCATAAAGTTGCTTATGTGGAACCTTATTATGGATATAGTATGGACAGTTTACAGCCTTGGCCCAAAACTTTGGTGGCATAGTTTTAAACTCCATCATGCAAGTTGTTATCTCCTTGAGTGATCTGTTCTTTCTCTCAACAACACCATTTTGCTATGGTGTGTAAGGAATAGAATAATTCATATGGATACCTGCATATTCACAATAATGGATGAAATCAGAATTGACATACTCTTCACCATTATCATATCTGAGGATCTTGAGTTTCATCCCAGACTGATTCTCAACCAAGGTTCGAAAGACCTTGAAGAGGTCGAAAAATTCAAACTTGTGCTTTAGGAAGTAGGCCCAACAATACCTGGAAAAGTCATCTATGAAGGTAAGTGAATATTTGTATTTAATCATAGAAATATGAGGGAATGGACCAGCAATATCACTGTGAATTAATTCAAGGGGTGGAAAGTTTCTCTCATGACTAGCTCTCTCATACTTGTGCTTTGGGTGTTTTCCTAGGATGCAACCTTGGCAGACTCCCTTAGAAAACTTAGTATTTGGTAACCCTCTGACCACGTATTTTTCACTCAAATATAAAATATACTTGTAGTTAATATGGAAAAATATCTCATGCCAAATATTTCTTGCTTCATTAGGATGAGTGAGAAGAGTAGAGGGGTTTGAGAAGGGTAGGAAATGGGAAAACTTGTATACCTTCGAGCTATGATCCAAAACATTAATATGACTTTACCATTCAAAATATCTAATATTTCAACTTCATTAGGGGAGAATATGACTTTATTTGGAGACCCAGTTTGGGTCATCTGATACACTGACAAAAGGTTAGCAACTAGACCTGGGACATACAACAGATCATTGAAGGAACCATGGTTAAGATCAATCCTACCCTTCCCCATAAAATCAGTAACAGAGTCATCTCCCAAAAAAAAATTTAGACCTTTCAAATTGTCAAGAGAGGAAAAAGTCTCCCTTGTCAAAACCATATGTCTGGAAGCTCCATAATCAATGATGAAGCCAGGTCAGCTTGATATGCTAGCAACCAAGGCATGTACTCTCTCTTTGTCTTATGAATTTGATCCTCCTTCCTTCTTTCTTGTACAATCAGGAAGGGAGATGTTGTTCTTCTCCAGGATTTGGGTCAACATGTTACTTTTATTTTTCATACAAGAGCTCTGAGGATGATAGCCCTTACTGTAGTATGCACACTTCCTCATTTCTCTTTTATTATTATTCTTCTGGAAGTTATTCTTGGAGCCTGAGGGCTCCTCTTGATACTTTTCCTTGTATCACTTTTGCTCAGGTGGCTTTTTGGAATTCTTCTTTCCTTTTGAATCCACCCTAAAATATTTAGAAACAAAATCTTGGTCCTTGGAAGGTTTGATGGTTCCCATCATTACCAATTTATCTTGCTCCTGAGTGAGGGATTCCATGAAATCAACAAGATTAGGCATATTCCAGGCTCGTGCTGTCAACTTGGTGGCATGGAAGTTCGAAACGAACACTGAGTTGTCAAGACCAAGATTCTAAAGTATGGTCAATACTAGTTGCTCATCCTTCTTTTCGATTACACACGGTTTAATTCTAGAGCTAGGACCTTAAACTTGGAAAATTAGAGTTGCAATGATTCGAAGCTACTAGGAATCAATGAGATCAACTCATTCTCAAGTTTATGTCCTCTCATATTGTTTATATTTCCAAAAATATCTTCAATCTTCTCCCAAACCTCATTAGGTGTTGTCAATGCATCAATATGAAAGAGGAGGTCTCTTGAAATGCTCAAACACAAGATACCATAGGCCTCATCCCTCCTGTTGTGCCATTTAAATTTCTCTACAACTACATTGGGCTCTACCTCAATTTCCGTGATAACTTTGTAGATACCTTTCTCTCTCAACAATATCTCCATCTCAACTTTCCATTCGAAAAAATTGAATGGATTCAAGGTGATCCTTTGAGATTGGTCCATATTTCAGCAATTGTTCCCTCCAGTCAGTTATGTTGAACCTACAATAGAAATATGGATGGAGATAAATTGATCTACACAGGCTCTAATATCATGTGGAAATTGAACCCAAGCCGTAGAACAATTACGCTCACAAAATTGCTAATCAAACATGCAAAATTCCACAAAAGGAGACTAAAATTGGAGCATAACACAATCCTGCATTGAATAAGTGTACATCATCCAACCTCATCAATTAATAGGATTTACAAATATATAATTACATCAGAGATTCGAAATCATAAGAATTCTATTCAAATTGGTCAAAAAACAGGCTTACTAAAACTAGTCAAAACCCCCATAGGTGCATAAATCACTTTCCTAATTTGTCAAGATGCTCACAAATTGGATAAATCAGATATGTTAGATGATAAGTGATGGAAATATATCAGATACATGCTTTTGGATAGAGAAAAATAAGGAGGATGGTGAAGGAAAAACAAAAGGCAGTTACTAGTAGACTAGCTTTTCCCTTTTCCCTTAAAACTGCTGTAAAGCAAGGAAGCTTTTAGAAAAAGTAGAACTGCGCTTTTACTATTCTAGAATTACAACATATTTTCCAAACATTATTATAGGATGTTTCCAAAGCGCTCCTTAATCCATTTTTGGCATTTTTTGACTTCTAGGTGCAAGTGGATGCCAACTAGTATAGCAAAGAATCTAGAAATTTAGGAATAAGATAAAAATGATTAATTAATGTCAAATATGGGTAACTATGGGTTTCATTATTCTATCACCCCCCCTTAAGCTATACTTTATGATTAAATATCAGAAAAATATAGGTCCTAGAAACAAGGCTTAGTAACCCTTTACATATTGCTTGTCCATACAACCAAGGAAAGAGGAGAAAACCCCATGGGAAAATCCTCCCTTAAACATGGACACAAATTTTTTTTTTGGAAATATTGTTATCAATAATTCTTCACCACATGATCATAAATCCCCAACCATGATTTGAGAATAATGAAGGTCTTCTCACAAAACACCTTGTTGAAGATGTATGCTACTTGCTCTGAAGATGGGCGGTAGTGTACAACAATGGTACCATCATGCAAAATCTCACTGATATAGTGAATATGGATCTCAATGTGCTTGGTTCATTGTATTTAAAATGGATTAGTGCATATTCAAATGGTACTTTTATTGTCACAATACATGGAAGTGGAAGTCTTTGTTTCGATCCCACATTCTCCAAGCATCCCCCGCAACCACAAACATTGAGTAGCTGCATTCACAACTCCTCTATACTCTGCCTCTATAGATGAGAGTGGTATGGCACTCTGCTTCTTACTTGACTAGATGATTGGTCCATCTGTAAGCATGAACAAATATCCTGAATATACTTTCGATCTGTGTTTTCACCTGCCTAATCACTATCAGTATATCCAACTAGCTCTAAGTCAGATTTTGCTTTATAGAAAATCCCATGAGTTCTTGTTCCTTGAAAAACGTTTAGGATCCTCTTGGATGCTATCCAATGGATCTCATGAGGCTGATCCATGTATCTTGAATCCACACTAACTGCATAAAATAATTTAGGTCAAGTATGTGTAAGATAAACTAAACACCCAATCAACTGCCTATACAGTGTATTATTTACCAAAGAAGAAGAACCTTCTTCCTCAAACTTAACTCCAGAAAGGAATGGAGTCTTGCTTGGATTGAAATAATTCATGTTTAAGTTGTTGAGAATATTTGAATCATGCTAAGACTGATGAACATTGATTCCATATTTGGATTGGGCAATTTCGAGACCCAAGAATTGGATTAACGATCCCAAATTTGTCATAGAAAAGGCATGGTTCATTGCATCCTTCAAGGATGCAATCTCTTTCTTTGAAATTCCTATTATCAATAGGTCATCCACATATAAAACTATAATCATTAAAGAACCATGTATTAGCTGTTAGGATATTTAGACACTTAGGAGTTAGTTAAGATCAACTTGTGTAATATATCCGTTAGGTAAAAGTGTGTTTATTTAGTATGCATTAGTAAATATTCTAATCCGATGGTCACGATATGTTCTAGACATAGAGTGATTCAATGGTTCAACTTCTCTTAGATCATACCTACCATTGATCCGTGGCTTAACAATCGATTGGTCTATGATCTCTATTTAAAGAGCATAGAGGGTCCTTGGCTAGTTGATCGATTATGAGAAGGTCATATGTAACTTTCTTTCTTTTACATAATAAATTGCTCCAAGTAGCTATTTGGTTGGGGCCATGGAATGTTTCCCTCTCGAGGGTTTTAACCACGTGACAAACATCAGTGTGTTGATCTGTGATCTATTTGTGTGAAGCGGTTACTGAAGGTGTTTGGTCTTTTGGGAGTACCCTGTATACCCAAACATGGTATCAGAGCTTTTATGAAGAGCCGCTTTTGGTTTTGATCAAGATCTGGAACCGGTGTTGCTGAAACTTTGAAATGGATTTTGGTTCTAAATTTTCTATGCATTTGTGGCCTATGGGAACTGTTCCATTGTGTCCAGAGCACCGTTTCCATTTGGAAACAATTTTCGTTTCACCGAAAACCGTTTCCATTTGTTCCAGAAACACCCATTTCGGAAAATCTGAAGGTATAATGTTACAATGATGGATTTGTTTTATTTTTTTAAAATCTCTCATATTTTATCAGTCTTATTATTAGATATTTTTTGTTTTAGTCTCGAACTGTTGCCTTCCCTGGTTGCGTATGCTCTTTGCCGTGCACCTTGCGCGACCACGGTGAATCAGAAACAGTGAGGGAAAGTTTGTTTTTTCTTGTCTTCTTGGCTATGTATGCTCTTTGCCATGCACCTTGTGCAATCATGGAAAATCAGAAACAGCGAGAAAACTTGAAAATGTATACTTTCCAAGTAAGCTAACCAAGATCTAACCCCATTGTGTGGAAAAAGTTTTTTTTGTTTTTGTTTTTCGTTTTTGTGTGATTTGTAGGAAAAGAAAGCAAGCACGGAGAACAAGAGAGAAGAGTTACTAAAAAAAAAAAAACCCTTCCTCTTTCCATACTTTTACGTACCTTTTAAACTTAGCTCACTTGGTCCAAAGTTGCTTTACTCCTTGATAAGTCTGGAGTTCAAGTCTTATCAAGCTATTTTTTAGTGCATGCAATTTCTATCCTCAAGTTATTTTATTGTAAAAGTGTATCTCACATAAATAAAATAAAATAAAAAGTGAGCCACTTAAGTTTTTAATTTATTTCCACACTATTTAAAAGTCACATTATTGTAAAAGTGAACATCACTTATTCTACAAAAGTGATTCACTTCAAAGCAACTTTATTGTAAAGTGATTGTCAAAGGTTGATCTTGGGAAGAGGGGGATTCTTTTTTTTAGTTGGTCAAGTTAATATCTGCCACATCACTATTGGGGACATCTTCAACATTTTATTTGATCAAGCATAACTTCATCATCCAGAATCAGTTTTCAGTGTTGTTTTTTTAAAACCGCATATTTTTTCGAGCTCTTTACATCCAGACAGTTAGTTTCTGTTCTTTTAGCCATTAGTTTATAGTATGGCCACCCCTTGTGATATTATACTTACAAGTTCTAACTATTTCTCATGGAAATATCGTATGGAAGATGTTCTACGAAGTAGGGGACTTTTCAGGATAACCTCAAGGAAAGAAACAGAATCTACTGATGATGATAAGAAAATTAAATGGGAAAATAGATGTGATGAAGCTCATGGATTGATTGGGATGTCAATCTCTATTGATTTGCGATTCCATATATCTCAAATTGATGAACCTGATAAATCTTGGGAAAAGTTGGAATCTGTGTTTGGTAAACACAATGAAATTTGGGGTCATTAACTCGAGAATGAGTTGATTTCCTTGAATCCAAATGATTTTTCATGCATTCAAGACTATTTATCTAAGTATAAAACTCTTAGACTCTTATGTACAGAATGCAAGATTAAGAAAGAAGACAAACAATGTATTTATCATATTCTTTCCAAACTTGTTCCTGCATATTCTGTTTTTGTATCTACATTCTACTCCATGAAAGAATCATTGACTGCAACTAGCTATCAAGAGCCTAGTCTTGAATCCTTTTGTGATTCCTTAATTAGAGAAAAAGATAAGCTCATTCATCTTGGAATAATTAATAATGCAGATACATCTGGGAAAGCCTTATTGTCCCAGCAGAAAGAAAAGTCCAAGCCTCCCAAGAAACAGAATTTTTGCAATAATAAGCAAAACAACAAGGGTCCCAAACCCTCTCAGTCAGCTCCTTCTTTAAAAAATGACAAAGGATCCAAGCAAAAAGGAAACAAGAATAAGCGTCATTGCTATTTTTGTGGGAAATATAATCATGATGAATCTAAGTGTTTTAAGAAGATGGCAGCCTTGGAAGCAACAATGAAGAAGCACCACATCAGCCTAGATTCGTCTTCAGAATCTACCTCTCATGGACATGCACTTTGTGCTTCTAGTTACTCTTATACTACATCTTCTTCTTCTACTTCAATTGAATGGCTCATTGATTCTGGAGCATCTTATCATATGGCTAAGGATAAAACCATCTTTTTTACTATGCATTAATGTAACACCAAAAAAATATTTGTTGGTGATGATAGATCTCTAAGTGTTGTAGGATCTGGAACAGTTCTAGTAGAAAATGGTCATTTCAGTGATGTACTATGTGTTCCAAAAATTTCCTACAATTTGTTATCAGTCTATCAAATTACTCATTCAGGTGAAGGTAAAACTGTGAAGTTCACACCTCACCAAGTTGTAATCAAGGATTTTAAAAATCCTCAAAATATCCTTGCTACTGGAACTGTTGATGATATTACCAGGTTGTACAAATTTAACAACTTTGGGTCATCACATTTTCCTTCAGTTTTTTCTGCTCATAGTGATAACTTGTGTCACGTCCCCATCCCTTCGACCGGCGAAGAGGACGTGACTCAAGCTTTAAACACCCGGGCTAAGAGCCCCATGAACATGTACATGCATAAAATTGATGAAACAGAATGCTGAAAGAAATGCATCGAACTTGAACATGCACACATGAATAGTTATCATGCACAGATGCAATTATCTATCAGACACAGCGGAAACATCATACATTCAAACAAGCATTCATCCAACATGTTCATCATTTTCATTAATAGAAAAATATGGTTGCAGAAGTAAAAATGGACAAGATCACTTATCTTATGAAGAGTTGATCCGCAACCAGCTACATTGCTGCAACGTTCCACCCAACCATAGGCCAGCGTGCTCCTTAATCTCTCAGTAGCGCTGCCACCCCCGAGCTGGGCATGATCCTCCAAGGAATAAGGGAACAAGCAGGCTTACATATAGCCAAGGGTACACAAAACATAGCCAAGCCAACACAGTGGGTTTATCAGGCCATTCAGGAGTGGGAAAGGCTAAATGCTAAGCTGGTGAGCTCATTACAGAGCCAAGAACACCTACACTAGAACTAACCTAACCTCTAAGACATCCACATACACGCAACACAAGGAATCAGTCCCTTCTCTGCTACACAGTCCCTCAGGCCTTGCATTCCCTTCCAGTGCTATTTAGGGGTGGTGGAGAAGAAGGCCAGCCCTCTAGCTCTGTTTGTGTGGTTTCCAGCCACTAGGTTTATCAAGCAAAACTAAGCCCCCATCCCTACTCCCAACATAGTCCGAAGACCAACCATTGCACACATGCAAACAAACAGCTGATACAGCTTAAGACAGGGAAACCAAATCCTGAGTCATTCTTGGCCCTATCGTGGCCAAAATGACTCTCAAGCGAATTTACAACAGCCCCCAAAATGTAAAGAAGACTACGGCAAACACAGCCAACAATGTGCGGAAAATCAGCAACCTGAAATGTATCAGTGAGCACAGCTCACAAAAAATGTGGGCAACACAGCCCGTCCTGGGCAATGAAATCCCTGAGGAAACATATATAGACCATGCAAAGGAAGAGAAAAATACCGACTTCCAAACTGTGCGTGAAATGAGCAGACTCCCATCCCAAAATATCAAGAAGACCACAACAACACAACAAAACGTGGATGAAAACGCACAGCTCCCAGCTTGCTGTGTGAGTCCAAACCAGAAGAATACCTATGCATGAGGATAAGGAGCAGACAATGGTCCCTGCGTGAGGACAAATAGCTCCCAGCTTGTGCATGGATGAACAGACAATGGAGAGGGCATGAATTGGAGTGCACCAGTGTTCCTACACTGTCGTGGAGGAAGAGCAGTAGTATGCCCACGTGAGAGATGGCAGTGGTTTTCCTTGCCATTGTGAAGTCAACTGTGGGTGGGGTGTACATGTAGGCATGGACTGACAGTCCTGCCACCCCACTCCCAAAATCAATAACTGCCTCAACCACCAGTAGAAATTCTTAATGGAGGTGGTTGGGTAAGACAAAGGAATATGACACATGCGTTTTCCATCATGGCTCAAGGTTTGACAATTTCCCCACCCTTATCCTTGTGAAAATCATGCCCCCTTCTCATTTTAGTTGTCGCGAACATAGCTAGTCAGGTTTCGTTTTAATTAAAGATGCATATTTACATGACGATAAACTTAATATGTATGCCACATGCCCCGACATACCATCGGTGACAAATTTAAATCCAAAACATAGCATAACCAATCAGTGGTGGGGCTTTGGCCTTTAGCTCCACACCATGATCATTTACAATATATACATCATATACATCTAATGCAACAAGGTCAAAACCGAGGTGTTACATTCCCCTCCCCCTTCAATAGCACTGTCCTCAGTGCTTACAAAATTGAACAAAATGCTACACTGGTATCGCCTCAGTGTTCCACAAAATTGAACAAAAATGGATGTGCCAATTGCATGGCATCCTCCAGCTCCCATGTAGCCTCCTCATGTCCGTAGTGCTCCCATTGCACCTTTACCTGACCTATGGCTCGGTTCCGGAGCATTGTGACCTTCCTGTCGATGATGCGCATTAGCTTGATTCGGAACTCTCCTTTGGGTTCCACCTAAATCACATCCCAATTTATCACATGGTTAGGATCATGTACATATCTCTTAAGCAAAGAAACATGAAAAACATTATGAGCTCTAGTGCTAGCAGGCAATGCAAATCTATATGCAACTGGCCCTATTCTTTTAAGCACTTTAAATGGCCCATAGTATTTCAGTGACAACTTGGCACAACTTCCAAGCTTCAAGGAACTCTTCCTTGCCCTCACTCTGAGGTAAACATGATCTCTAACCCTGAACTCTCTGTTCACCCTATGCCTATCTGCATAGCTTTTCTGTCTGTCCTGTGCTGCCTTTAGATTCTGCTTGATCTTTACAACCTCTTGCTCCATTTCCCTGAGCAATTCTGGTCCAAGCACAATCCTGTTCACTGGGTTATCCCAAGTCATTGGTATCCTACACCTTCTCCCATACAAAGCTTCATACGGACTCATCCCCAAGGATGCTTGCTATCCATTATTATAAGCAAACTCTACCAAGTGCAAGTAATCTTCCCACCTGGTCGGTTTGTCCATCACATACATGCGAAGCATGTCTTCAAGAACCTAATTAACTCTCTTTGTCTGACCATATGTCTGAGGATGGTATGCAGTGCTGAAGTTTAGCTTTGTACCTAAATCTGCAAACAACCCCTTCCAAAAGTTGGAAGTGAACTTGACATCCCTGTCAGAGACTATTGCCTTAGGAAATCCATGCAATTTGAATATCTCCTTCATGAAGATCCTTGCAATGTCGCCAGTCTCGTACATAGACTTAATCGGTATAAAATGTGCTGCCTTTGTCAACTTGTCCACCACAACCATGATGGAATCATGTTGTCTCCAAGTCATTGGAAATCCTGTAATAAAATCCATGGAAATAACTTCCCATTTCCATTCCGAAACTGGAAAAGGTTGCAACAAACCTGCTGGATGTTGATGCTCAACCTTTACCTATTGACATTTCATACACCTTGAAATGTACTCAGCCATATCCCTTTTCATTCCTGACCAAAAGTACTGCTTTCTAGCTGTAGCAATCATCTTCTGATATCCTGGGTGACTAGAATACGAAGCTTGATGGATCTCATCCATAACAAATCTCCTCAAATATGCTACATTTGGAATATAAATTCTACCTTTATAAGTGAGAAGTCCATCTTCTTCCAATTTATATCCCTCATACCTCTTCTCAAGACTCTGCTGTTGCAATTTGTCTTTTACCTGCTCATACAATTCATCTCCAGCAACATGACTAACAATCTGCTGCCTCAAATCTGATTGGCAAATACTAAGGGATGCCACATGCATTTCCTGCACCTTCCTGCTGAGTGCATCAGTTACCTTATTCTCCTTTCCCTTTATGTGCTTGATTTCAAAATCAAATTCACACAAAAAATCTAGCCATCTTGCTTGCCTAGCATTTAGAGTGGGCTGATCAAACAAATACTTCAGATCACAATGGTCTGTCCTAAGCTCAAATCTCCTACCCATCAAGTAATGCCTCCACATCTTGAGAGCATGTACTATGGCTGCGAGCTCTAGATCATGAGTGGCATAGTTATTCTCATGTTCCTTCAGCTTTCTCGACTCATAACATATCACGTGGTTGTCCTGCATAAGGACTCCTCCAAGCCATTGTCCACATGCATCGGTACACACCACAAAATATTTCTCTGGATCTACAACTTTCAATACTGGTGCACTAGTGAGAAGGTTCTTCAACCTCTGGAAGCTTTCTTCACACCTCGATGTCCATTCGAACTTCGTCCCCTTCTTTTGCAAAGAAGTGATAGCATGTGTAACTTTGGAGAATCCCTCAATGAATCTCCTGTAGTATCCTACAAGTCCCATAAAATATCTCACATCCGTCACATTTCTTGGAGTAGGCCAATTCACAATGGCTTCAATCTTTTCAGGGTCCACAGATATACCCTCTTCTGAGATAATGTGACCCAAATACTGAATTCTATCTCTATAGAAGTCACACTTGCTCAATTTTGCATACAACTGATGTTCCCTGAGCAAATTCAATGTCAATCTCAAATGCTCTTCATGCTCTTCCTCATTCTTAGAATAAATAAGAATGTCATCAAGGAAAACAAGAACAAACTTGTCCAAATACCTGCTGAAGACACTGTTCATGAGGCACATAAATGTAGCTGGTGCATTCGTGAGATCAAATGGTACCACTACAAACTCATAATGCCCATACCTTGTCCTGAAGGCTGTCTTATGAATGTCTTCATCCTTAATTCTCACCTGATGGTAACTAGACCTCAAGTCAATCTTAGAAAATACCTTTGCTCCTCTCATTTGATCAAAGGGGTCATCAATCGTAGGCAAAGGATACTTATTCTTAACAGTAACCTTGTTCAATTGTCTATAATCGATACATAACCTGAGTGTACCATCTTTCTTCTTTACAAACAGAATTGGTGCTCCCTAAGGGGACACACTCGGCCGGATGTATTTCTTTTCCAACAACTCTTGCAGTTGCATCTTCAATTCTAACATTTCTGGTGTACTCATCCTATAGGGTTCCTTGGACACTGGTGCCGCTCCTAGCACAAGTTCAATTGTGAAGTCAATGTCCCTCTTTGGAGGAAGCCCTGGAATCTCATCAGGAAACACATCCCTAAATTACTATAACACCTGATAGTCCTCCAACCTAGGAGTTTCATCTCTCGTTTCCTCCAAAATCTGAGCTGCATACAATTGGCAACCCTTCCTACAGAAATTCTTTAACTGCATTGCTGAAACCTGCCTTACTGAAATCACCTTTGGAATGCCTCTCACAACTACCAGGTTCCCTTCTTCATTCATGCATTCAAAATTCTTATTGTAACAATCAAGCTTCACCCTGTGAGCTTCTAACCAATCCATTCCAATGAGGACATCATAGGAACCAAGTGGTAGAACATTCAGATCTACCCACGTGACCAATCCATTCATGACCAATGGACATTTCTCTACCACTTCACTGACCTTTCTCTTAGTTCCAGTGGCTAGCTGAACTAACCAAGACTTCTTATGCTTTACTTTCTTAAAAGTACAAATCTCTACTACTCTAGGAGTAATGTAACTATGTGTAGAACCAGGGTCAATCAAAATAGAAACAGATTGCTCAACAATATTACCTACAACTTCGACCACAATTGACTGGTGATCTTCCTGGCGGTCCTCCAGTGCTGCATAAATCCTAGGGATTGCCCTTGCTACTTGATCCACTGTTTCTGCTTCTTGAATGTTATAAGCTGACGCAGCACTCTCATTCTCGAGTGGACAATTCCTGTGCATGTGGGGTCCTCCACATTTCCAACATTGAAGTGTCCCTCTATTCTGTTGTGGATCTTTAGGCTTTTCTCTGGTCACTCCAACTGGCTTACTCGCAGCTTGAGATGGCTGCTTCTGCTGATTCCTGAAACTAGAAGGCTTGAAACCCTTCTTTCTTTGGTCAAACTTCTCATTCTTCTTGTCCTTCCATGCCTTATGGTAATCATGTTTACCTTTGCTTTGCTCATAGCAATACTTAGCCTTCCTTATTGCTTCTTCTTCAAGAGTTCTAGGTTCATAAAACTCAATTCTATCTTTGTAAGACTGAGGTAATCCACTCAGAAAACGTTGGACCTTCACTTTTTCATCTCTGATGTACCTGACATACCTCAAAAACTCCAAAAACTTATTTGCATACTCTTCCATGATTCGCTGTCCCAATCTCAGCTCATGGAACTCCTTAATCTTGTCATCATAATACCTGTCAGAGAGGTATTTCTGCTTGAAATACTTCTTGAATTGCTTCCACTTGAGTCTCCTTTCACTGATCTTCTTTACTTGCTTGAAGTGTTCCCACCAAATGGATGCTCTTCCATTTAGATTGAATATGGCAACTCTTGCCTTCATTTTTCCTGAATAATCATGCACTTGAAAGTACTTATTTATCTCAAGAATCCAAGCTTCAGCCTCTTGTCTAGTCTTTACCTCACCATCAAATGTAGGAGGTTTAGCTTTCTTAAATTCATCCCAAGAGCGATCCCTATGGTGCCTCTTTCTTTTCCTTCTATGAGAGGATGAACTTGAATCCCCGCTAGATTCTTCAGAATCAGATGACCCACTAGAAGTCCTTCTCCTTCTCCTAGTACTGCTCTTACTGCCTTTTGGTCTTATTGTACCTCGTCCAGAGTCTATCTTTCTATGCAAGTCTGTCAAACTTTGCAACATTGTAGCATTCAACTGATGCTGCTCTTCCTAGGCTTTAATCAAGCTTCTCATGGTGGCTGCAACATTTGACGGTGTCTCTTGGAATCTCCTTCCATTAGACTCAAAGTCATCATTTCTATTACGGACATTTTCTCCCATGGCATCTTCTACTCGCTCATGAGAATCCCGAGCGTCATACCCATCATGGGTTCTCATACTGAACCACCACTTACTTGTCAAACTGCACTACCTGGAATACTACCCTTGAAGGTCTCTAGGACTCTGCAAACGTGTTAGTAACACAACTGTTAGATTCATAACATTAATATAAAATAGTATTAGTTACCTTCTCCTAGAAAAATCATAAAATAGCAAGTGTTCCCAAAACATATAATTTTCTTCATCAAAGAATGTCTATCTTTCTCATTTTTCAGCCCCAAAAATTCACTGAAAAACAGTCACAATCTGCTGGGAAAATCCTACTAAAAACTCAAAATTTCCTCTTGTAGAATCGGATCCCATTTCAACTATTGACCCGACATTTCAGCAGCCCAAATGACTAACTTCTTCACTGTATCGGCGGTCGAAAGAACTAAAATTTTTCGATGTACATCGGCTGTCGGATCCACTCAGCACTAATGTCAGCAATTGGATCTTCTAACCCTTCGGAAGGTTATTCCTTTTGACAGTCGCAATGACGGTTGTTCATTCCATTGCGGGTTCTGATGACCATACCAATCGGCTGTCAGAAGCTTTAACTTTATCCGATGTCTTTATACTTAACCAAAATTTTCAATTTTCCCTTTCCATTGGCGATCGGATCCACTATCCTTCGGAAGGATAGTCCATTGGATAGCCGCAACGGTGGAACGTGATCTTCTTTCTTCTTTCGATCGACAGCACAACCTAATCGGTATCGGTAGACCTTTTACATCAGAAGACTAGTGACTTTGGCTTCCGCAACAATGGCACACCAAACTCTAACTTCTTCCGATGGCCGCTATTTTCGTTCCTCAAATTTTAGACTTTCGGCTTCGGCGGTCTTCCCTCATCAGAAGCCTAGTTCCTTTGGCTTCCGCAATGGCAACACACCAAACACGAACTTCTTCCGATGGTTGCTTTACTTAGAAAAAATTTCGAAAATTTTCCTTTTTTCCTTCTTCTTCACTGCTGGATCGGCGCCATTCTCTCCTTTGCGTCGGCGAAGAAGTTTCATCAACAGCCGCAATGGCAGCCCAACGTCTTCAATCTTCCTCTGATCGGTAGCCCACCTTGCTGTGGCATAGCCTAATCGGCATCGGCAGACTTTCTCATCGAAAGACTTAGTGATTTTGGCTTCCGCAACTGCGGCTCACGAATCGCTAACTTCTTCCGACAATCAACGATTTCTGCCTTAGAAAATTTTAAACTTCTTTCTGTTGGTGGAACAATTCCTTCGGCAGCCACAATGGAGGCTCCTCAGCTTTGATCTTCCTCTGATCGGCAGCCAAATCTACTGTGGCATAACCCAATCGAAATCGGTAGTCTCTTCCTGTTGGAAGACTTAGTTGTTTTGCCATCCGCAACGGCGGACGCTCGATCGACTATTTTCCGCCGATGGTCACCCAACACTTTGTCAGACATACTTCTTCCTAGCGCTTCTGCTACAGCGGCCCATGCTTGCAACATGGGATCTGATACCACTAACTATCACATCCCTATCCCTCTAACCAGTGAAGAGGACGCGACTCAAGCTTTAAACACCCGGGCTAAGAGCCCCATGAACATGTACATGCATAAAATTGCTGAAACAGAATGTTGAAAGAAATGCATTGAACTTGAACATGCACACATGAACAGTTATCATGCATAGATGCAATTATCTATCAAACACAGCGGAAACATCATACATTCAAACAAGCATTCATCCAACATGTTCATCATTTTCATTGATATAAAAATATGGTTGCAGAAGTAAAAATGGACAAGATCACTTATCTTATGAAGAGTCGATCTGCAACCAGCTACGTCGTTGCAACGTTCCACCCAACCATAGGCCAGCGTGCTCCTTAATCTCTCAGCAGCGCTGCCACCCCCGAGCTGGGCATGATCCTCCAAGGAATAAGGAAACAAGCAGGCTTACATATAGCTAAGGGTACAAAAAGCATAGGCAAGCCAACACAGTGGGTTTATTAGGACATTTAGGAGTGGGAAAGGATAAATTCTAAGCTGGTGAGCTCATTACAGAGCCAAGAACACCTACACTAGAACTAGCCTGACCTCTAAGAAATCCACACACACCCAACACAAGGAATCAGTCCCTTCTCTGCTACACAGTCCCTCAGGCCTTGCATTCCGTTCCAGTGCTATTCAGGGGTGGTGGAGAAGAAGGCTAGCCCTCTAGCTCTGTTTGTGTGGTTTCCAGCCATCAGGTTTATCAAGCAAAACTAAGCCCCCATCCCTGCTCCCAACACAGTCTGAAGACCAACCATTGCACACATGCAAACAAACAGCTGATATAGCTTAAGACATGGAAACCAAATCTTGAGTCCTTCTTGGCCCTATTGTGGCCAAAATGACTCTCAAGCGAATTTACAGCAGCCCCCAAAATGTAAAGAAGACTACGACAAACACAGCCAACAACATGGGGAAAATCAGCAACCCAAAATGTATCAGTGAACACAGCTCACAACAAACATGGGGAACACAGCCCGTCCTGGGAAACGAAATCCCCGAGGAAACATATATAGACCACGCATAGGAAGAGAAAAATACTGACTTCCAAACTGTGAGTGAAATGAGCAGACTCCCGTCCCAAAATATCAAGAATACCACAACAACATAGAAAAACATGGATGAAAACGCACAGCTCCCAGCTCGCTGTGTGAGTCCAAACCATAAGAATACCTGTGCGTGAGGATAAGGAGCAGACAACGGTCCCTGCGTGAGGACGAACAGCTCCCAGCTTGTTCATGGATGAACAGACAATGTAGAGGGCATGAATTGGAGTGCACCAGCATTCCCGCACTATCATGGAGGAAGAGCAGTAGTATGCCCACGCGAGAGATGTCAGTGGTTTTCCTTCCCATGGTGAAGTCAACTGTGGGTGGGGTGTGCGTGTAGGCATGGACTGATAGTCTTGCCACCCCACTCCCAAAATCAATAATTTCCTCAACCACCAGTAGAAATTCTTAATGGAGGTGGTTGGGTAAGACAAAGGAAGATGACACATGGGTTTTCCCTCATGGCTCAAGGTTTGACAATTTCCCCACCCTTATCCTTGTGAAAATCATGCCCCCTTCTCATTTTAGTTGCCGTGAACGTAGCTAGTCAGGTTCGTTTTAATTAAAGATGCATATTTACATGATGATAAATGTAATATGTATGCCGCATGCCCCGACATACCATCCGCGACAAATTTAAATCCAAAACATAGCATAACCGATTAGTGGTGGGGCCTTGGCCTTTAGCTCCACACCATGATCATTTACAATATATACATCATATACATCTAATGCAATAGGGTCAAAATCGGGGTGTTACATTCCCCTCCCCCTTCAATAGCACCATCCTCAGTGCTTACAAAATTGAACAAAATGCTACACTGGTATCACCTCAGTGTTCCGCAAAATTAAACAAAAATGGATGTGCCAATCGCATGGCATCCTCCAGCTCCCATGTAGCCTCCTCAGGTCCGTAGTGCTCGCATTGCACCTTTACCTGATCTATGGCTCGGTTCCGGAGCATTGTGACCTTCCTGTCGAGGATGCGCATTGGCTCAATCCGAAACTCTTCGTCGGGTTCTACCTGAATCACATCCCAATTTATCACATGGTTAGGATCATGTACATATCTCTTAAGCAAAGAAACATGAAAAACATTATGAGCTCTAGTGCTAGTAGGCAATGTAAGTCTATATGCAACTGGCCCTATTCTTTCAAGCACTTCAAACGGCCCACAGTATCTCAGTGACAACTTGGTACAACTTCCAATATTCAAGGAACTCTTCCTTGCCCTCACTCTGAGGTAAACATGATTTCCAACCCTGAACTCTCTGTTCAACCTATGCTTATCTGCATAGCTTTTCTGTCTGTCCTGTGCTGCCTTTAGATTCTACCCGATCTTTACAACCTCTTGCTCCATTTCCTTGAGCAATTCTGGTCCAAGAACAATCCTGTTCACTGGGTTATCCCAAGTCACTGGTGTCCTACACCTTCTCCCATACAAAGCTTCATATGGACTCATCCCCAAGGATGCCTACTATCCATTATTATAAAAAAAATCTACCAAGTGCAAGTAATCTTCTCACCTGGTCGGTTTTTCCATCACATATAGGCGAAGCATGTCTTCAAGCACTTGATTAACTCTCTCTGTCTGACCATCTGTCTGAGGATGGTATGCAGTGCTCAAGTTTAGCTTTGTACCTAAATCTACAAACAACCCCTTCCAAAAGTTGGAAGTGAACTTGACATCCCTGTCAGAGACTATTGCCTTAGGAAATCCATGCAATTTGTATATCTCCTTCATGAAGATCCTTGCAATGTCACCAGTCTCATATGTAGACTTAATCGATATCAAATGTGCTGCCTTTGTCAACTTGTCCACCACAACCATGATGGAATCATGTTGTCTCCAAGTCATTGGCAATCCTGTAATAAAATCCATGGAAATAACTTCCCATTTCCATTCCGGAACTGGCAAAGGCTGCAACAAACCTGCTGGATGTTGATTCTCAATCTTTACCTGTTGACATTTCATACAACTTGAAATGTACTCACCCATATCCCTTTTCATTCCTGGCCAAAAGTACTGCTTTCTAGCTGTAGCAATCGTCTTCTGATATCCTAGGTGACCAGAATACAGAGCTTGATGGATCTCATCCATAACAACTCTCCTCAAATCTGCTACATTTGGAATATAAATTCTACCTTTATAAGTGAGAAGTCCATCTTCTTCCAATTTATATCCCTCATACCTCTTCTCAAGACTCTGCTGTTGCAATTTGTCTTTTACCTGCTCATACAATTCATCTCCAGCAACATGACTAACAATCTGCTGCCTCAAATATGATTGGCAAATACTAAGGGATGCCACATGCATTTCCTGCTGAGTGCATCAGCTACCTTATTCTCCTTTCCCTTTATGTGCTTGATTTCAAAATCAAATTCACACAAAAACTCCAGCCATCTTGCTTGCCTAGCATTCAGAGTGGGCTGATCAAACAAATACTTCAGACCACAATGGTCTGTCCTAAGCTCAAATCTCCTACCCATCAAGTAATGCCTCCACATCTTGAGAGCATGTACTATGGCTGCAAGCTCTAGATCATGAGTGGCATAGTTCTTCTCATGTTCCTTTAGCTTTCTTGACTCATAACATATCACGTGGTTGTCCTGCATAAGGAATCCTCCAAGCCCTTGTCCACATGCATCGGTACACACCACAAAATATTTCTCTAGATCTGCAACTTTCAATACTGGTGCACTAGTGAGAAGGTCTCAAGCTCTGGAAGCTTTCTTCACACCTCGATGTCCATTCGAACTTCATCCCCTTATTTTGCAAAGAAGTGATAGTATGTGCAACTTTGGAGAGTCCCTCAATGAATCTCCTGTACTATCCTGCAAGTCCCATAAAATATATCACATCTGTCACATTTCTTGGAGTAGGCCAATTCACAATGGATTCAATCTTTTCAAGGTCGACAGATATACCCTCTTCTGAGATAATGTGACCCAAATATTGAATTCTATCTCTATAGAAGTCACACTTGCTCAATTTTGCATACAATTGATTTTCCCTGAGCAAATTCAATGTCAATCTCAAATGCTCTTCATGCTCTTCCTCATTCTTAGAATAAACAAGAATGTCATCAAGGAAAACAAGAACAAACTTGTCCAAATACCTGCTAAAGACAATATTCATGAGGCACATAAATGTAGCTGGTGCATTCGTGAGACCAAATGGTACCACTACAAAATCATAATGCCCATACCCTGTCCTGAAGGCTGTCTTATGAATGTCTTCATCCTTGATTCTCACCTGATGGTAACGAGACCTCAAGTCAATCTTAGAAAATACCTTTGCTCCTCTCATTTGATCAAAGGGGTCATCAATCCTCGGCAAAGGATAGTTATTCTTCACAGTAACCTTGTTCAATTGTCTGTAATCAATACATAACCTGAGTGTACCATCTTTGTTCTTTACAAACAAAACTGGTGCTCCCCAAGGGGACACACTCGGCCAGATGTATTTCATTTCCAACAACTCTAATAGTGTCACTTTTGTAAATCCTTCAATCCTATCCCAAGTTGTTCTTAAGGGGGGATGTTAGGATATTTAGACACTTAGGAGTTAGTTAAGATCAACTTGTGTAATATATCCGTTAGGTAAAAGTGTGTTTCTTTAGTAAGCATCAGTATGCATTTGTAAATATTCTAATCCAATGGTCACGATATGTTCTAGACATAGAGTGATTCGACGGTTCAACTTCTCTTAGATCATACCTACCATTGATCCGTGGCTTAACACCTGATTGGTCTATGATCTCTATTTAAAGAGCATAGAGGGTCCTTGGCTAGTTGATCAATTATGATAAGCTCATATGTAACTTTCTTTCTTTTACATAATAAATTGCTCCAAGTAGATATTTGGTTGGGGCCATGGACTGTTTCCCTCTCGAGGGTTTTAACCACGTGATAAACATCGGTGTGTTGAACTGTGATCTATTTGTGTGAAGCGGTTGCTGAAGGTGTTCATTCTTTTAGGAGTACCCTATGTACCTGAACATCAGCTTCAAATAGACATTTGGATCAGATTTTCATCAAACAAAATTCCGTGATAGAAAAAATCCATCAATCTTGGCATACCAAGCCTGGGGGATTGCTTTAGCCCATACAATGATTTCTTTAACCTGCAAAATAAAGATGGATTAGATAAAAAAACATTATCTTTGATGCATATAAATATATTCATTTATATCTCCATTTATAAAGTCACACTTCGCATCCATGTGATGTACCTCCCATCCATTTCCTTGAAGTTGCAACGACCAAAGCTATCCTTATGGAGTCCATCTTTGCCACCGGTGCAAAGGTCTCATTGTAATTAATACCTTGAACACGTGAGTAGCCATTAGCTACCAATCTTTGGTTTTTATTTCAAAGGTGAACCATCAGTAGAAAATTTAGTTTTATAAACCCACTTACACTTTACTAGCTTTCTCCTGGGGGGAGATCAACTAGTTCCCATGTGTTCTTCTTCTGGAGCGAGCTGTATTTTTCCTTCATGGATGTTTTCCATATTGGATCAGCTGATGCATATTTATATGTCTGATTATAAGACTCAACCATCACATAACACTTCTCAACAAAGAGTGGATTTTTCACATAAAGTGCACTCTCGAATTGAGATCTAGTCCTCCTAGTGTCACTAGGATTCCCAGCTAGTTCCCCAGTTGCATGGATGGTCCTTGCTGCCCATTTTTGTATTGTAGGGATGTTAGGATATGAAAATAAATCATCATTACCAGACATATCAGAATCATAAAACTCATTAGTCTCTTCACTTACAGTCAATGGTTGTGGTGATGAAGAGGACTCTCCAACTTCAACTGCCGTTAAAGGCTCTTCTTCAAATTGAACACTTCTTTCAATGAAAGATTTGTTAGTGCTCAAGTTGATCAGATTGTACCATTTTGAATCTCCATAATACCCAACAAATAATCACTCTTGGCTTTGGGGTTGCAAATCCTTCCTCTTTTTAGTTGGAATTCTAGCCCAAGCCTTTGAGCGAAAAATCTTGAAATGGGTCACATATGGCTTGTGCCCACTCCAAGCTTCGAAAGGAGTGATTCCATCAAGTTTCTTATGTGTCACCCTATTCTAGTGATAGGATACATAGTTTATAGCCTTGGTCCAAAACTTTGGTGGCACAGTTTTAGTCTCCATCATGAAAGTTGCCATCTCCTTGAGTGATTTGTTCTTTCTCTCAACAACACCATTTTGCTATGGTGTGTAAGGAATAGAATGTTGCATATGGATACTTGCATCTTCAAAATAATGGATGAAATCAGAATTGACATACTCTCCACCATTATCATATTTGGGAATCTTTATTTTCCTCCCAAAATGGTTCTCAACCAAGGCTTGAAAGACCTTGAAGAGGTCAAAAACTTCAGAATTGTGATTTAGGAAGTAGACCCAACAATACCTGGAAAATTCATCTATGAAGGTAAGTGCATATTTGGCTTGAATCATGGAAATATTAGGGAATGGACCAGCAAATTTTCTATGGATTAACTTAAGGGGTGCAGAGGTTCTCTCATGACTAGATCTCTCATACTTGTGCTCTGGGTGTTTTCCTAGTGTTAGCACTGGAATTGAGCCAAAGGTTGCGGAAGGACCACTCCCAGGTAACAACAGAACCACTTTCAAAGAGAGAACTAGCCTTCTGCTCTTCCGAGAGGGATCTCTCACCAAAAATTAACAATGCCAGATATGTACAAGTGAAACTGTAAGTTGTTTGTAAAATTGGTTGAAACAAGACTTAGAACCATTCGGCGATGGAGTCAAGAAGTGTAACAAAAATGAACAAAACTTGTGCAGATGATTTCAACACATAGGTAAGATAGCCATTCAATCACAGTCAAATTATAATTGTCTGGTGGGAAAGAACAACATGAACATACCATCAACATAGAGCATTGGAAAATGAATTCTATATTAACTTTAGAAGAAAGCTTTGGTGGATATCTGAAACAACAGATGGAGCATAGCATGTATGAATTCCAAACTATTATACACTTATTTCAGACATGAAAGAAAACATGCTAGAAGAGATAAACTGGAAAAAAATTCACATGAGAAAGGAAGCAACATACTGTAATACAAACAACACATGAATCCCTGTGTAAAACGCCGACCTCAGCTTTGTAACTTTATTAAAATACTCTTGAAAGCATACACTGCAAAATTACATCGGTTCCAACCCTTTCTCCCTCTTCAGGAGATATATTTATACTATTTTGGACTTTCCAAATCCGAGGTCTGGGAATCAAAACTTGTTACAATTGAAAAACAACTTCTAACAAAATCTTAGGTGACACATCAGCCATGATTTACATAAAAACTAAAAAACTAAAATATGGATTGCAGGAGGAAATATGCACGAGAGTATTCCATGCTTCCATCTGGCGAGTGACAGATGTACAGAGTTTTGGGAGAGGTGACCATTGGAAAGGGCATGCCCACGGAGAAAAATTTCCACATACTATCATTGCCACCTCTATTGATGCGTTTTGAACTTGGCTAACCCGTATTGCTGAATGGATCTCCATAGGTCAGGACCAGGCAGAGTCACAACTGCCATGTTGAATGCTTGCGCTTTGAGCTCCATCTTTTCCGGGTACAAAGTCTCAGGGACTTCGACATAGTTGGCTTTAAAATCAAACAACAGTTCAAATTCACTGGCCATCTTATAAAAAATGATCTTTCCTGAAAATTATTGTTGCATATCTCCAAACTTGCTGTTGTCTAATTGACAATGAACCAGACGCTCCCAATACTCCTTTTGGGACAATAAAGGACCCTTCTCTTCCCAAAAGAAAGGGATCCCTCTGCCTACCAGTGGTTTGAATAGCCTCATAAACTCCTAGAATTTGTGCTCAATAACCTCTATTTTGGCTTGTATAGTTTCCAACATCATGTGCTTAGCAATTACCTTTCTAGCCCTGGAGACAACAACAACCCTATTTTGGATACCATACCAATTGGACAAATCATATGACAAGGAGATCAGGAAAGCAACAACATTTTCTGCTATTGCCACATGTCTTTTTTGCACTTCCCCTAATACTGTCAGGACCTTTTTCTTGGCCTCCATCATAGCGTTTTCATGGTCTTCAATGAAATATATATAAGGTAGAAACTTGTCAGCTTCTATAATGATATGATCCTAGATCAAATGTCTAGTGCCTTTCAAGGAAAATTTACTGACCACCTGCTGGATTAACTTGGCATTTTGTTGAGTCAGTCCTTGGAATTTCTCTTCCATCTTTTCCTTTTCTTGTCTCTCCTCGCCTTTTTCCTTTTCTAGTTCCTCAATCTGCTGCTTTAACTTAACAAGCTTTGTATCTTTCAAGCCTATCTGGGACATTTCTCTAGAAAGAGAACTGGTGTCTATCTCTCCAGCTACACCTACGGACTGAATTTCACTCTCAACACTCCTTCCTTCAAGCTCCCTTTCTTTTATTGCTAATATGGATTTTAATTTCGCTTCACTTTTCTTCAAAAGATGGATGTTTTCTCCCCACTTCCTTTCCTTTTCTTCAAGCTTTAGCATCTTGGCTTTGCAGTCGGTAAGCTCAGCGTTCAACGTCTCTTTCTCTTTTTTGAAATCAGCCAATTCGTCTATCTGAGTGAGCTAGGTAGCAAGGATTTTCAACTTCCTTTTTAGTGTCTGGATCTCTTTCTCCTTATCATCGAGCAATTTCTGAGCCAAAACTCCCTTATATGTTTGTCCCTTTATTTGTATTTATTCATTTTGCAAATTGTTGATTTGGGCCCTGAGGGTTTGATCTCCACTCTTACCTTTCTCAAAAGATCCAAAGTCTTTGTTTTACTTCCCTCTAGATTGGACATTTGTATGGTGGCTTTAAGCAGTCTAGCATTCAAGATATCCCTAGTTTCTTTGTTGAGGTGTATTATGTCAATAGTGGGAACCTTTGCGAGGTTCACATTAACCTCTGACACCTTATTTCCCATCACCAAAGCTTTACTAAGGGTGTCAGTGGCATGATCCCTTACAGTATTTAATGCCATGTTTGGGTAAGGTAACTGCATTGCCTCGCTATATAGCTCCGATGTCTCTTTGAAAGTTTTATCAGCCCTTTCCCGGTAAGAGCCTAGCCAGTCTTCTTTGGATGCATGCCTATTTGGAGTCTGCCCGTCAAATACATATTCTTGGATTTGTAATTTGGCTTCCTCAGGCTCTTCTTGTTTTTGTTTTTTCTCCATATTCTTCTTCTTCATTTGTCCCTTTGCATTTCCCTTTTTAACCTACACTAACTGTTGCCCCTGTTCTATTTTTACCTTTTGGGCATGCTAGCCATGTCCACCTCTTTAGTATCCATAGGCTCCAAACCCCCTCTTTTCACTAAACTCATTGAATAGCTGACCAATGATGAGACATACCTAGCTATTGCAACTATTTTATCCAATTCTCTTTGGGAAGAAGCTATTCCTGGCAGGTGTGAGCCAGTGCTTCATTCTATGCTGGTGTCCATTAGGGCAGGATTAGGGAAATCATCTCAGTTTGCTGCTTCCCTGAGTATGAGTATTTCAGTGTGTTCAAAAGGCTTGCACTTGTGATCCTTCCTCCTTTTGGAAATTATTTGATGAGGGTCATAGTTTACTGCTTGTTCCAAAGAAAACCCCATTCCCCTGAGCAAGTTGATAACCAGTGGCAAAGAAGCTCTGCTCCTAACTGTGTATGGTCCCACTTCCCCAGTGAAAATAAAATTTGAGCTCTTTTTATAGCTCAAGAAGTGCTCTTCCTCAATAGTGATTCTTTTCCAGATCAATTCCAGGGAGAAAACCCTGGAAATTAGAAAAGATGGTAGAATGTAGGGTTGATGCACAAAGCCATACAATCTTATGGTCGTTCCGAATTCTGTTAGGAACCAGTTCCCTATCTTCTTTCTATTTGACAATTGTAGCATTTGCCTCATCTCAGGAAACACTCTAGGTAAGCTTTCCTGAAAGAAAAGGTCGTATACTTCAGCCATCAATTGGTTCATGAACTTACAATAGTCCGTGGCCATATCAATAGTGATTTCCAATTCAAGTACTTGTAGGTTTTCTTCGTTATAAACTATAAGCATCCTTAGTAAAAAGGACTGGAATCATAAACACTTTAGTGCTATGGAAATTTGCTAACTGAGAACGAATGTTCTCGACTAGGAATTCATCAAACTTAAGACAACAAGATTGATAATATTGCCCAAGCAATTCAGGTTCGGCTAGACAAGTAATCAAGATGAACAATAGACTCAACAATGACTCTGTGACATAATCATCGGTTTCTAGACCTAAAAATTGGCTGGCTAGGGATATACACCACTGAGTTTCTTCATTGAATTGGCTAAGGTCGATAGGGTATGATAGGTTGATGGGTTCACCACTGCGTTTTGAATAGGCCTTCAAGTAGGTTTCTCTACTTTCATCGGTATATTCTCTGAACAAACATATAATATTTTCCTCTTGGTAGTTTTGGGATATATGGAAAAAATCGTCTGGGATGTGAAGGGTTTTGCGGACGATGAAAGCTTGGACTGAACAAAGGATTTTGGACTTTGACTTATTCATAATGACTTCTTCGGTGACAGAGAAATTGTCTGCACACCATTCGACAAACTATGGTTAATTGGGGGTTTGGACAATAGAGAAGAAATGGAAAAAAGATTTAAAAACACCACAGGTATCTCTACCTCAGTCCTTAAGGATTTCCAATTTACCTCTGGCAGTTTCAATGGCTTCTCCCACCAAGATGGTATCGAAAATCTTGGCATTCTCATCTATGAGACTTTCCTCTGCACTCCGACATGTGACCTTGGGTTCTGCATCGCCTCTCACCCCTACCACTTCTACTTCTCCTATCAAATCCATTTTCCAAATAGCACTGAGGAGGTATCAGGGGCCTACCTTGCTTTTTAGCACAGTCTCCTGGTTCGTCCATGCTAGCAGTCTATATGTGGTTGGGTATTCGATGGCTTTGAGGCTTTGGAAAAGACAAACCTTTCCAACTCCACGTGGATAATTTTATAGATTTTTAAACATCGTAACCTTCATGCCCTTCCCAAGTAGTTTGCACCGTAGATATTACTCCTTACGATATGAGCCTTTGGTATCTGAGGTCCTTTATGCTACACTCTTCCTTACGTCACGCGTGTGCAACTCAACCGTCGATCAAGATCGACTTTTCTTCACAACCGTTGATCTAAGTGGACCCTGCCACTTTTCACGATGTGATATTCTAGTCCCCTCCATGCTATTTTAGATTGCGAAATAACCCACGACCGCAGATCTCCCTCCGTTCCTATAGTGACCTTCGATCTGAGCGACCTGTACCACTTTTCACAATCTGAAATCACTACTTCCTCCTTGCTAATCCAGGATGCAAAATAATTTATGACCATGGATATTCTTGGATCCCAACCTCGACCGTTAGATGCCTCCACTGTTTAACCTATTTCACGATTCAAAAAAGTGGCTTTGACCGAGCATGTTCGCCATGTAAAATGCTTTGACGTCATTGATCTACCATCAAATCAATCTCAACCTTCTATTATGACTCGCGTTTAATGCCTTCAGCGCATCTGATGTTCTCTACTTTACCTTGCATCTCTAATCCATGGAGTTTCTTTCCACTTTCAATATTTATTACTCTAGAGTCAAGCTGTCAATTTACACTGTCCTTTCCTTCATTTCCACCGTGGCCTATTCTAGTGGCTGAATGATATCTCATATATGCTATCAGCCTCCCTGCAAACTCTAAGGTTTCCTTCCCAACACTTTTCGATAGGATCATATTTCCCACATATCTCTTATAATCAAAATTTTTATAGAGTGTTAACAACCGGCTCCACAAGGGATGCTATCCTCCCAACGAGGTAGCAAAGAACCCATAGACTAGTCGCCTACTCCATTGACAACATCCTTTTATTTTACTTTCTGAAAGAAAACATAATTCGAAAGAATGGTTACCTCCCTCGATCTTAGGGCCTTCTCCGCAGGCTTCAAATCTTCTGACTCACCATCTGTACTGACTAAAACATAAAATTTATTTACACTATGATACATGGATCTTATTCCCTTTACTCCAGGTAATGTTTCAGAAACCTCTCATTCACTGTGCCTCCTTCGTACTGTGACCCATATGGATATTTTAGAATGAAGGTGTTGTCTCCTCTATGTGCCACAATAAGGTATGGGCCTACCCACAAGTAGTCAAATTTTATGTGTTTACCTTTTTATTCATGCGGGGAATCCCACTTCAACACCAGGTCATCAACCTGGAAAACATCTTCCTTTATTCTTCTGTCGAAGGTATTCTTCATATTCTCCTAGTGTGTCTGGAATTTATCATAAGCTTTGTCCCTCACTTCATTCAGTTCAATAATATGGTTGATACTTCTTTGCATGGGATTAGGCTCATTGAATGGGTCTTGTAACAATTTCATGATTGGAACACCCAGAGAGGCAGGGAAAATTACCTCGGCCCCATATACCAATTGAAATGGTGACATACCGATAGTCCTCTTTGTGCTGATTCTGTCAGCCCACAAGGCATAGTTCAACTTTGGGATTGAGACCATAGGTTGGGAGAAAAAGGGTTCTCACCCGAGAAATAGCAGAACCTCTTTAGACTGTGCCTCTGGACCTATGCAGTCTAAGAGGGATCTCTCACTTGTTTTTAGTTTTACTTCACATAGGGTATTCGATCAAGAATGGTCAGGAGGCCAGACTCCTGAATGGGGTGGGTGCATTAGTGTAATATGTAGGTGGGACTATTAGAGTAAGGAACCATTGGGAAATGGGGTCGAAGTTCTGGGTAGGGAACATATTGTAGGAGGTAAAGAATGGCGTAAATTTACAAACAGAGGCAATATAGTCATCGATCTTGTAATCAAGAGATATTCAGCGGGTGCTTAGTAGATGAGAGGGAACAGTCCATCACGCAGAGCACCAACAAGATGAATTCTAGGTAACTTTAGAAGAAAACTTAAATGAATATCTGAAACAACAGACGGAGCATAGCATGCATGAATTTCAAACTATTATACACTCATTTCAGACATGAAATAAATTAACAAACTGGAATGAAAACGAGATGAACATTTCACGTAAAGAGATTACATATTGAAAGAAGCAATGACACAGGAATCTCTACCTTGAAAGACAATCCTTCCTTTGCAAATTTATTCATAACACGGAAATCATAGACTAATTATAATGAAGAGCCTTAGCCCTTGAAAGTTTCCTAACAACCTCTATCTCCCTCTATCGGGAGTGTATTTATACTATTTTAGTAATGAGACAATTCTCTGAAACCAACCTAAAAACTGTTTCCAGTCGCAATCAAACATTAAAAGTCTAGAGAGTGGAACTATTGCCATGATTTACAAATGTGAATAAACATCATGGAGCTGTAGTGTGTGGTAACGCGGACTGACAGTGCAGAGTTTTCTTTATCCTGGTACGTGAAAGCGATCCCTATGTTTCCTGCTGATGGTCATTTGCCGACTCAGACCATTTCAAACATACCTTTCTACCTCCTTTGACCAGCCTACTTCTTTCAGACCACGTTACTCAAAGTCTAACAAGAAGATCCGCGCCCCGATACCCGATCATTTTCCCAGCCTGTCCTTCGTCTAGTAACACAGTTATAGGAGGGGAATGGGAAAAAGGTGGCCATGCACCTGATGATGATAAACATATTAAAAAGCTTATCATCCTCATACCACTCTCTCCCTCCTATGAAGAGGGTTTTATTGCAGGCCACGTAGTTGGGTGCATGTTTTACCTCCTCCTTGCCCATGATAAAGTTTTTAAGTGGAGATTATAGGGGCAGTGGTGAAGGCATCAGACCTATACTGTCCCAGAGCAAGAATTTGCTCCAACAACCCAACCACCACTGTGTGATGGGATTTCAAAGGCCATGACTGCAACTGGGAGTGTCGGAGGGATGTCACTGGGATGTAAAAACCCACGCATAACGCATCCAAAGGCATGGCTATGTGGAAGCAGGTGAACCTCCCTAGGTGTTTAACATCTGTGCCCCGGTGGTTGGCAATTTCCTGGTGTGGATAACCAGGACAATGAAGAAACACAATTTTATGTTCACTAACCATTAGTACCCCTTGTTGAACTAACTTCTCAAACCACACAGCCATGTCTATCTGTGAAGGAACTCAACACTTCTCGTAATTCAACCCTTACCTCTCACCATCTGTACATTTCCATACCTCAACAACTTCAGAATATGGTAGTATATAGGGCAAGCCGAAATGGCATGGAGATGGCTATACTCTTAAATACCAGTTGACATGACAATATCATGTGTGACACTAGGGTGGGGATCTTCTCCTCTAGTGTTTAATTATCTTATCTGATATGGGTAGGATTTTAAGTGATTTCCTACATGGCTGTCCAGCTGGTTTAAAGGATGCAAATTTGACCTTCCTTGCCTTTCGCTCACTGCGATGGTGGCGTCGAGTGGATTCAATTCTCGATGTCTCTTTGCTTCACATAGACACCAAATTCGTCACCTCAACAAGTCAAACCTCCTGCTTCTCTACTGCTTTCTTTTACGTGGACCACATGTTAGACCTATGAGCCAGGAAAGTTAGTGTCCTTGGACATGACCTTTGCCTTAGGCCTATCACAAATGGTGTTGGGGGAATCGGCCAATTTGCCGGGAGGAAGATCATGTGTGGGAACATCTCTTCTACTGTCAGCTCTGTGTTGGATGTGAAACTTGTAGCCTTGAGACCTCCTCAGTCCCCCGATTTGGGGAACCTTTCACATCCATCGTCCATGTTTCTTTACTTCTTCCATCAACTTCTCTTCTCTTGATACAACGAGCAGCTTTATATCGTGGCATGTTCTTACTCGTTGATTTAGATTGACCTTCCCTTGCAACCGTTGATCTGAGTGGGTCCTATCACCTCTTCATGAATCAAGATCCTAATGTTGTCCGTTCTAGTTTAGATCATGAAAAGAGCCACAGCCGTAGATCTACCTCCGCTCTTGTCGTGACTGTTGATTCTTTGCAGCTGGTACCCCTTTTTGCGATTTGGAATCGTGAATTCCTCTGCACAAGTTTGGCTTATGAAATCAGTTGGGGCCATAGATCCACTTTTTCTTTTATCCTTGCCATCAGAGACTTTCACCCTTTAACCCATTTCAAGATTTGGGAAAGTTCCTTCTATCAAGTATGTTTTCTCAGTGAAACCATTTTGGGACGTCGATCGGGCTTCACCTTGATCTTGGCCCTTCATTATTTGCAAGTTTTAACAAACTCTGTGAATGCCAAACTTTGTGTAGAAATTCTAAAGCCTTGATGGCATAAGGAATTTCATAAACAGGCTAAGGATCTAGGCACACAATTAACCTCACATAGAATTGTAGAGAATTAGGATAAGGAGAGAAGAAGAATTAATGAACACACATTAATGAATGATCAATAAATGATAATTGATATTATTACATAGGTAATACATCCTTATAAAGGAAAAAGGAGTTGCATGGAGACAACTCAAGCTAGCTCATAAAGCATGCTTACTAATTATGATAAACCCCATAGTTGACTAAAGCACTTTCCCAATCTACCAAGCACCTCACAAATTAGCAATAGCATGCATGAGTGATGATGAGTGAAGGAAAGACTTTCTAATCATAGAATATGGAGAGAAAATAATGGAGGATGGGTTGGCAACAAAATCTACTAGTTTCCTAGTTCACTAGCTTTACTTTATCCATAGAAAAGCAGGATAAAGCAAAAAAAGTAGAATAAAGTAGAATCTGTTGTAAAGCACATTTACCAATTTTGGATGGCCATAAAGTGGTCAAGATCAACCTAGAATCAGAAATAAATCATTCCTAGGATATAGATGGCAAGTGTTGACTCTAAGGTGCAAGTGGATGCCAACTATCTAAGCTAATGGGTAGGAAATTAATCAAATAATGATTAATTATTTTATGAGTGGGTTTATTATATTCCAACACCCCCCTTTAAGCCTAACTTTATGATGATATTCCTAAAATAGTCAGAATTATATATGCATATAGGGCCCAACAATAAAGCTATGGTCACCCTTTTACAATTTATCTTGTCCAAAGAAATGAGGAAAGAGGCAAAATCTCAAGGGGAAAATCCTCCCTCAAGAAAGGACATGAAAAGCAATGCCAAAAATCCCGAACTACTTGTGTTGCTACTGTTCCAAACTAAATGCTGATTTCTGGAGGAATCTTCTTCTTCGGAAGAAGATAAATCTTCTCATCTGGATCAAGGACAGCTGTAGGACCATGTAGAACAACTGAGATCCAATGATGTGAAGGCAATACTAAAGGATCTTGAGACTTGTAATTAGCTCCAAGATGATGAGATGACTTGAACTTCGAACCAGTAGAGATGAACTGAGCTCCTTATAGGTGAAATAATTGTCCAAGCGAATGTATAATGTCTCCATCTTCATTTACACAGAGAGGATGTGTGGAAGTGATCTTGTAGGAACATAGAGAAGGCATAGGATCAAAGAGTGCGAATGAATGGAATCCATGAGTTGATATAGATTCCAAAGAATCCAAGAGATCACAAATAAGCACAACAGTAGACTCATGGGAATATACTGGTAAAGAATCCTCTATGGTACAAGTATGAGAGGAGGAAAGATAGTGATGTTCAAAATATTCAAGGAGGCTCTGAGAATGAGTGCCAAGAACAAAGGAGGATTTGCAGAAGCACATGGGATCAAGTATGGTAAGTGGAAAAACATTAGAAGGACTTGATTTGGCTAAGCAAACATCCTAGAAGTCACTGGGTTGTGCACCATCAAGAAGAGAGGCATGCACAAAGTGTGAGAGGTATGGCATATGGATCTCTGAATTCATGATAGAAGACATAGAGAACATTGAATGTGTGAGTGAATCATCAATAGCAATAGCAGCTCCATTAGTCACTTCTTTTTCATCAACAACATCATAAGAATATGAATCAAGATCTTCTACTTTAAGAGACACAAAAAAACATGGCTCTTCAATATTTGCTTCTTGATTGTAAGAGGAAGCATTCGAATCAAAGAGAGTAGTAGCAACAGGAACTATATGAGAAAATTTTTCTTCATGATCAACTTCATCAGAGACTGTAGAGGCCAAGACATATTGAGAGAGAGAAATCATTGAGGAGCTAGAGGAAATCTCCACATAGCTAGAAGGATCCTCATTGTCCTTTCCCAAAACTCTATCCAATGTTGTCCATAGATCCTTTGGGTAATCAACAGAATCAATAAGGTAGCGCATGCATGGAGAGATAGGTAGACAAATAGCTCCAATTGCTCTATCACAGTCATTCAAACAGTCACTTGGCTCTTCATAAGACTCTTCACCAGCTCCAATAGATATCTCATAGAGACCTTGTCTCTTTAGATATGAAATCATCTTTAGTTTCCACTCTAAATAGCTTGTGAATGGAGAAATAAGAGGAACTGATACTCTTGAATCCATTCAAAGTTGAACCTACAAAATAAACTTGCAAATCTGAAAAAGGAGGATTAATTAATGAACTCTCAAAGATATGATATCATGTAGAGCTTTGATATCCTCAGATTTGATACCATGTGTAAATTGAACTTTGAGAACCTTAGCTCTAATACCATGTAGAAATTCTAAAGCCTTGATGGCATAAGGAATTTCATAAACAGGCTAAGGATCTAGGCACACAATTAACCTCGCATAGAATTGTAGAGAATTAGCATAAGGAGAGAAGAAGAAGAATTGATGAACAAACATTACTGAATGATCAATAAATGATAATTGATATTATTAGAAATGTAATACATCCTTGTAAAGGAAAAAGGAGTTGCATGAAGACAACTCAAGCTAGCTCATAAAGCAGGCTTACTAATTATGATAAACCCCATAGTTGACTAAAGCACTTTCCCAATCTACCAAGCACCTCACAAATTAGAAATAGCATGTGTTAGTGATGATGAGTGAAGGAAAGACTTGTTAATCCTAGAATATGGAGAGAAAATAATGGAGGATGGGTTGGCAACAGAAGGTGCTAGTTTCCTAGTTGACTAGCTTTACTTTATCCATAGAAAAACAGGATAAAGCAGAAAAAATAGAATAAAGCAAAATCTGTTGTAAAGCGCAATTACCAATTCTGGATGGCCATAAAGTGGTCAAGATCAACCCAAAATCAGAAATAAATCATTCCTAGGATATAGATGGAAAGTGTTGACTCTAAGGTGCAAGTGGATGCCAACTATCTAAGCTAGTGGGTAGGAAATTAATCAAATAATGATTAATTATTTTATGAGTGGGTTTATTATATTCCAACACTTTGACCATTCTCTCATGTCTTTGGGCCAAAAAAATGCTCTATCGTTTCTCTTCTTCCTTTTGCTCCTGGATCATTAGTCTATGATGCCTTTCTCTACCATTATCGCAGCTACAAGTCTTCACCTCTAGAGGAATCTACCATCGTAGATTGAGATCTCTTCATTATATGACAGTCTCAGAACATGGAAAATGTGCCTCTAATAATCTGAAAGGTGCTCACATAATTTTCAAATGAATAGGACCCTTTTCAACCTCGCTCAGGCCCATAAATCAATTGTTGCAAACGGAGTGCTAGTAGCTGGCTCCATGAGGGATGCTATCATCCCAACGAGGTAGCAAAGAACCCCCATAAACCAAGTGCCACATCAGTTGGGTTGTCCCCAATATTTCCTTCGAAGCCTCCATTCTGCTCTGAGCTACTGCTTTGGCGAAGTTATGTCACCCTGCAAACCATGCTCTTAGCCATATTCTGTAACTAAGAACAGTTGTGACTGCAAACCTGTGCTTACAACTGAAAATGAAAACAAACTAAAATAGTAATGAATGAAATGCTCGATGATTGTTGAGCTTATTTATATTTACTTACCTACCCTACTTACTAAGCATCAATGCTCAGTCAAGTAACTTCTGACTTCCAATGAAGCCACTTAAGCAAATGATCCCATAAACCAACTTTCTCTTCATGCTTGATAAAAAATAGAGATGACAGACTTAATGGAAAAAAGTTATAATAAAGAAATTGATCTTTACAATAGAGATATAACTAGCCATTACCACTGCAAAATTCATCTATGTAATCAGCCACTGGATCATAAAAGGCATGACAACTTTCAAAAAATTCTGTCATTATCTTACCATGAGAGAGTTGTCCCAACTATAAATTCCCTTGCATGCTATCAAACTGATCTTCAAAAGAAAAATGAAAGGAAAACTCGTGACAATTTCCAGGCGAGACATCCACAACTTCATCTAAAATTTCTGATTTTAAAACTTCATATTCTTTATATGCTTTAGCAGAAACATCATTCATTTCTTCAATAGGATCGAGCAAATAGATTTCTTCTTGACAAAAAATTTCTGAATTTGAAAAACAAAAAAAAACATCCATTTGAGAACCCCCATCTTCTTCTTCATTATTCAACTCTTCATTGCATACCGCTGGTTTTTCTAAAGGTCTAGATTGATTGCATAACTATCCTTCTTGCTCATCATCCATTCCAAGGAAATTTATACATTCATCTACAATATCAAATTTCTGTTTTTGATCGGAAACTTTAAGTCTCTTTTCTAACCACTCAAATGAAGGAAAACACAACGAAAAACAATCACTTTCAACATGTCTAGTTTCCACTCTGTTTTCATACTTTTGATCTTGGATTTCCATGAAATTTTCTTCACTAACAGAAATCATGACAGGCTGATTGCATTCTTCAGAAAACAAATCAGTACACCCATCTCCTTTAAAATCACTAGGCTGGTCATCTTCTTCAAGCAAGGAGAGCTTTATATATTCATGTAAATCTTTAGGTGAAATTTGAATTTGATCAACATGTAGAGGTCTTCCTTCAACCACTATTTCAAAATTTGATTAGTCTTTACTTGCATTTTCAGAAAATGAACATGTGGAGGGACTACAAGACTAAGATTTTCCAGAATTATCATCTTCTATGTAATCAATCACACAAGCATTGTAACTTTCAAGAGATTGCTGTTGCAAAAGGAATTTTCTGATTGGGAATGGGAGGCCTCTTATTGTAACAAAAATTCAGAAGTTGAATAATATGAGGAAGGATTTGATTGACAGTCCCAACCTTTCTCTTGGTCACACAGAGAATGAGAAGAATGGTGCAAATCATCATCAGTTTCAGGAAGAGAGATATAACTGGTTGAAATAGAGCTTTGGTCTGTGTCAACTTCAGTCAAGGAAGACAGTACTAATTACTGGGAAATTTCTTGAATCATGGAAATTGGTTTATCTTTCTTTTTGAGTTGAATATTCATGTAATATATCTAAAACCTCTTTATCCAAATACTGATCTTCACCACACTCATCTTTCACATTTTCAATGAACTCTCTATCGTGTGTGCAACAATCTTGAAGTAACAACAAAGAAGGATAATGCCTTTTGAAATGTTCATGAAATATTGTATGAAAGTATTTAAGGGAGGATAAACTCCCCGCTAGAAATCCCTCATACCAAGACCTTGCATATCCTTCTAAACTAGACATGAACTGTTTCATTAAAGAATCTCCATGCCATTCCACTCCCAGCTTATGTATATGCTTTTGAAATCTAAATAAATGAATGGCAGCATCATCACCCTTTCATCATTGAATATTGGAAGATATGTTTGCCAATCTACTAGAGGTATTTTATTGCGATAACCAGGGATGGAAGCAAAACTCATAGGAGCATACCTTGCAGCCCGAGAAGTCATCTTGATGGTGGAGAAACTGAATCAACTCCTCAAACTTTGCAACTCCGTTTGATAGTGGAGCTGCCATAGAACATTATGAAGAATGGATCCTTCGCTGATGGAGTCACCAGGTGAAAAGAGAAATGATGTTCTTCATGTCTGACCATTGTTCACCATTAACAGTCATATCTAAACCCTTCATTCAAATCCAGGGAAGATTTGAGACCTCTCCCCGTATCTGTCTTTCTGACCATCGGTCTCCTCAGTGGAGTCATCTTCCAGAATATTTCAGTGGAGTCACCAGGGAAAATGATACAACCTTTTTCACATGTAAGAATCTATGTTTTCCCACAAAAACCCTTTATCCTTTGAATCTTTGTTGTTATTCCCAATGAGGATCTTCAATTTCATCCCCGGCAACGACACCATTTTGTTAGTGCTGGGATTGAGCCCATAGGTTGGGAAGAAAAGGGTTCTCTCCCAGGATTTAGCAGAACTGATTTAGACTATGCCTCTAACCCTACACAATCAGAAAGGGATCTCTTGCTTGTTTTAGGTTTACTTCACGTAGGATATTCGATCAAGAATGGTTAGGAGGCCAGACTCTTGAATGGGGCGGGTGCGTTAATGTAAGATGTAGGTGGGACTATCAGAGTAAGGAACTATTAGGCAATGGAGTCGGAGGTCCGGGTAGGGAACATATTGCAGGAGGTAAAGAATGGTGTAAATTTACAAACAGAGGCAAGATAGTCATTGATCTTGCAATCAGGAGATATTCAGCGGGTGATTAGTAGATTAGAGAGAACAGTCCATCACGTAGAGCACCAACAAGATTAATTATACGTAACTTTAGAAGAAAACTTAAATGAATGTCTGAAACAACAGACGGAGCATAGCATGCATGAATTCCAAACTGTTATACACTCATTTTAGACATGAAATAAATTAACAAACTGGAATGAAAACGAGATGAACATTTCACGTAAAGAGATTACATATTGAAAGAAGCAATGACACATGAATCTCTACTTTGAAAGACAATCCTTCCTCTGCAAATTTATTCATAACATGGAAATCAGAGACTAATTACAATGGAGAGCGTCAGCTCTTGAAATTTTCCCAACCAACCTCTATCTCCCTCTATCGAGAGTATATTTATACTATTTTAGCACTGAGACTATTCTCCGAAACCAACCTAAAAAATGTTTTAGTCACAATCAAACATTAACAGTCTAGAGAGTGGAACTATCACCATGATTTACAAATGTGAATAAACATCATGGAGCTGTAGTGCATGGTAATGCAGAATGACAGCGTAGAGTTTTATTTATCCTGGTACGTGAAAGCGATCCCTAGGTTACCTACTAATAGTCAGTTGCCAACTCAGACCATTTCAGACATACCTTTATGCCTCCTTTGACCAGCCTACTTCTTTTAGACCACGTTGCTCAAAGGTTGACAAGAAGACCTGTGCCTTGATGCCCAATCATTTTCCCAGCCCATCTTTCATCTTGTAACAAGATTATAGGAGGGGAATGGGAAAAGGGTGGCCATGCACCTGATGATGATAAACGTCTTAAGAAGCTTACCATCCTTGTACCTCTCTCTCCCTCCTACGAGGAGGGTTTTCTTGCAGGCCGCATAGCTGGGTGCATATTTGACCTCCTCAATGCCCATGATAAAGTTGTTAAGTGGAGACTATAGGGGCGGTGGTGAAGGCATCGAACCTATACTGTCCCAGAGTGAGCATTTGCTCCAAAAGCTCGTCCACCACTGTGTGATGGGATTTCAAAGGCTGTGACTGCAACTGGGAGTGTCGAAGGGACATCATAGGGATGTAAAAACCAACACACAGCACATCCAAAGGCATGGCTATGTGGAAGCAGGTGAACCTCCCTAGATGTTTAACATCTGTGCCCCGGTGGTTGGTGATTTCCTAGTGTGGATAATCAGGATGATGAAGAAACACAATTTTATGTTCGCCAACCATTAGTACCCCTTATCAAACTAACTTCTCAAACCACACAGCCATGGCTATCGGTGAAGGAACTCAAAAATTCTCGTAATTCAACCCTTACCTATCACCTTCTGTACATTTCCATACCTCAACAACTTCAGAAGATGGCACTATATAGGGCAACCCGAAATGGCCTGTAGATGGCTATACTCTTGAATACCGGTCAACGTGACAATAGCATGTGTGACGCTGTGGTGGGGATCTTCTCCTCTAGTGTTTAATTATCTTATCTGAAATGGGTAGGATTTTAAGTGCTTTCCCGTGTGTATGTCCAGCTAGTTTAAAGGATGCATATTTGACCTTCCTTTCCTTTTCGTTCATTGCGATGGTGGCATCGAGTGGATTCAGTTCTCGACATCTCTTTGCTTCATGTAGACACCAATTTCGTCGCCTCAACAACCCAAACCTCCTGCTTCCTTACTTCCTTCTTCTATGTGGACCATGTTCTAGACCTATGAGTCGGGAAAGTTAGTGTCATTGGACATGAGCTTTACCTTAGGCCTATCACAAATGGCATCGAGGGAATCAGCCAATCTGCCGGAAGGAAGATCATGGGTGGGAACGTCTCTTCTACTGTCAGATCTACACTAGATGTGAAACTTGCAGCCTTGAGGCCTCCCCTGCCCCCTGATTTGGGGAACCTTTCACGTCCATCATCCACATTTCATTACTTCTTCCGTCAACTTCTCTTCTCTTGATACAACGAGCAGCTTTATATCGCGGCATGTTCTTACCCATTGATTTAGATTGACCTTCCCATGCAACTGTCGATCTGAGTGGGTCTTATCACCTCTTTGTGAATTAGGATCCTGATGTTTTCTGTGCTAGTTCAGATCACGAAAAAATCCATAGCCATAGATCTACCTCCGCTCTTGTCATGATCGTTGATTCTTTGCAGTCAGTACCACTTTTCATGATTTTCAATAGTGACTTCCTCCACACAAGTTTGGATTGCAAAATCAACTGGGGCCATAGATCCACTTCTGCTTTCATCCCTGTCGTCAGATACTTCCACCCTTTAACTTGTTTCACAATTTGGGAAATTTCCTTCTATCGAGCATGTTTGCTCAACGAAATTGTTTCGTGCTGTCGATCGAGCTTCGCCTTGATCTTGGCCCTTCATTGTTTGCCAGTTTTAACAGACTCTGTGAATGCCAAACTTTGACCATTCTCTCACGTATTTTGGCCAAAAACACGCTCTATTCTCTCTGTTCTTCCTTTTTCTCCCAAATCATTTTTCTACGACGCCTTTCTCTATCATTGTCGCGGATGCAAGTCTTCACCTCCAGATGAATCTACCACCGTAGATTGAGCTCTATTCATTTTCTAACGGTCTCAGAAAATGGAAAATGTGCCTCTGATAATCTGAAAGGCACTCACATAATTTTCAAATGAATAGGACCCTTTTTGAGATCTATTAGGCCCATAAATCTACTATTACAAATGAAGTGCTAATAGCTAGATCCACAAGGGATGCTATCCTCCCAACGAGGTAGCAAAGAACCCCCGTAGACCAAGTGCCAAATCCATTGGGTCATCCCCAATATTTACTTCGAACCCTCCATTCTACCTTGAGCTACTACTTTAGCGAAGTTATGTCACTCTGCAAACCATGCTCTTAGCCATATTCTGTAACTGAGAACGGTTGTGACTGCAAACCTGTGCTTACAACTGAAAATGAAAACAAACTAAAATAGAAATGAAGGAAATGCTCGATGATTGCTGAGCTTATTTATATTTACTTACCTACCCTACTTACTAAGAATCAATGCTCAGTCAAGTAACTTCTGACTTCCAATGAAGCCACTCAAGCAAATGATCCCATAAACCAACTTTCTCTTCATGCTTGATAAAAAACAGAGATGAGAGACTTGATGGAAGAAAGTTATAATAAATAAATTGATCTTTACAGTAGAGATATAACCAGCCATTACCACTGCAAAATTCATCTATGTAATTAACCATTGGATCATAAAAGGCATGACAACTTTCAAAAAATTCTGTCAGTATCTTACCATGAGAGAGCTGTCCCAACTATAAATTCCCTTGCACGCTGTCAAACTGATCTTCAAAAAAACCATGCAAGGAAAACTTGTGACAATTTCCAGGCGAGACATCCACAACTTCATCTAAAATTTCTGATTTTAAAACTTCATATTCTTTATATGCTTCAGTAGAAACATCATTCATTTCTTCAATAGGATCGAGCAAATAGATTTCTTCTTGACAAAAAATTTCTGAATTTGAAAAACAAAAAGAAACATCCATTTGAGAACCCCCATCTTCTTCTTCGTTATTCAACTCTTAATTGCATACTGCTAGTTTTTCTAAAGGTCGAGATTGATTGCATAAATATCCTTCTCACTAATCATCCATTCCAAGGAAATTTATACATTCATCTACAATATCAAATTTCTGTTTTTGATCGAAAACTTTAAGTCTCTTTTTAACCACTCAAATGAAGGAAAACACAACAGCAAACAATCACTTTCAACATGTCCAGTTTTCATACTTTTGATCTTGGATTTCCATGAAATTTTCTTCACTAACAGAAATTATGACAGGCTGATTGCATTCTTCAGAAAACAAATCAGTACACCCATCTCCTTTCAAATCACTATGCTGATCATATTCTTCAAGCAAGGAGAGCTTTATATATTCATGTAAATCTTTAGGTGAAATTTGAATTTGATCAACATGCAGAGGTATTCCTTCAACCACTATTTCAAAATCTGATTTCTCTTTACTTTCATTTTCAGAAAATGAACATGTGGAGGGACTACAAGTCTGAGATTTTCCAGAATTATCATCTTCTGTGTAATCAATCACACAAGCATTGTAACTTTCAAGAGATTGCTATTGCGAAAATGAATTTTCTGGTTGGGAAGGGGAGGCCTCTTCTTGTAACAAAAATTTGGAAGTTGAATAATATAAGGATTTGATTGACAGTCCCAACCTTTCTCTTGGTCACACAGTGAATGAAAAGAATGTTTCAAATCATCATCAGTTTCAAGAAGAGAGATATAACTAGTTGAAACAGAGCTTTGGTCTATGTCAACTTCAGTCAAGGAAGACAATACTAACTGCTGGGAAATTTCTTGAATATCATGGAAATTGGTTTGTCTTTATTTTTGAGCTGAATATTCATGTAAGATATCTAAAACCTCTTTATCCAAACACTGATCATCACCACACTCATCTTTCACATTTTCAATGAACTCTCTATCATGTGTGCAACAATCTTGAAGTAACAAAAAAGAAGGATAATGCCTTTCAAAATGTTCATGAAATATTGTATGAAAGTGTTTAAGAGAGGATAAAATCCCCGCTGGAAATCCCTCATACCAAGACGTTGCATATCCATCTAAACTAAACATGAACAGTTTCATTAAAGAATCTTCATGCCATCCCACTCCCAACTTATGTATATAATTATGAAATCTAAATAAATGAATGGTAGCATCATCACCCTTTCCATCATTGAATATTGGAAGATATGTTTGCCAATCTACCAGAGGTATTTTATTTGGATAACCAGGGATGGCAGCAAGATTCATAGGAGCATACCTTGCAGCCCGAGAAGTCATCTTGATGGTGGAGAAACTGAATCAGCTCCTCAAACTTTGAAACTCCGTTTGATAGTGTAGCTACCATAGAAAATTATGAAGAATGGATCCTTCGCATATGGAGTCACCAAGTGAAAAGAGATTGACCTTCTTCATGTCTGACCATTGGTCACCATAAACAGTCACATCTAAACCCTTCGTTCAATTCCAGGGAAGATTTGAGACCTCTCCCCATATCTGTCTTTCTGACCATCGGTCTCCCCAGTGGAGTCACCTTCTGTAATGTCCTAAGTCTGGTGCACAGACTTGAACAATATTAAATTCTATAAATTATATTAAAATTTCTGAACTTGAATTAATTTACACAATGAATTCTTGGACTAGGAAAATAAGGAGATTATTCTGGGAAATTTTGTAGGAAAAAGGAGTGAGTAGTGGGAAGCAACCAAAGAAAATCAGACATGTAATTCCCTCTCCCCTATCACATTTATATCTGGTGCCATTTAGGGTTCAGAATCCACTCCGCAAAAACCTACTACCATGCTTCTAGGCAGCCAAACCGTGAAATTAAGGAGGGTAGTTCGATTTGTTTTAACTAGTGGCTTCTAGAAACTTGAAAATGGCTATTGCAGCCTTAATATAACATAACTAAAGCTTTTAAATAGATTTTCAGAGATTCTGGAAGGTTCGGAGAAGTTTTGTGTTAGGTAAACCAGCAACATTAAATATAATAATGAGCGAGAAAATAAACATTGGAAGCAACATTCAAGATAGACACACAATATACCCTGGAAACCCCATGCGAGGAAAACCAGAATTAATGAAGATCTTCATTACATGACCAAAACCAGCCATCCGGGCCAAGTGACGTAGCCACCACTCACCTCCAGGCCACTTTACAATGGAGTCTCCTAAATCTTTATAAAGGCTTTATCACATGCAATACCATGGGACAATACCATGGGCTACAACAAACCATGTTCCAAAACCATGTGCTAGACCTAAACCACCTTTAACTCAATCCCGAGTCAAGGTTAACCCTAACAATCCCCCCTTTAAACTTCACTTGGAGTAATCACCAAATCCCCTCAAAGTTTTACCGAGGAATCTCGCATACACCCCCCTATCACCTAGGTCTATCTCCCAACTTTATCGGTGAGTTACCAGGGGTATGCATGCCTTACCAGGTATTATAGCCATATTCCCATTTACATGCAAACCACTCCAATTTTTTTTTTTTTTAGTTTTTTCATGTGTCTCATGGTGACTACACCATCACCATTCATTGCTTCATCTTCTCGCTTTCTATACTTGCTTTGTTTTGCTCATCCTTCCATGCTTTGCCATTTCTTTTCAAAATGCCATGCTTTTCCTTGTTGCACAATGATGTCTATGTCAATCCAAAGATCTCCAACTACAAAGTTTCTTGTCTTTGGTTGCATTTCTAAGATTTGTAGATCTAGGCAGTTCTACTACAAGAGATGCATATCCACTCATGAGGATTCTCACTAGTGGTCTCCACCATCGATATCAACATAGCCACACTTAGGACACCTTTGCATCTTTCTACAACCTTAATCGAAGCTCAGGTTCATGCACTAATGACCCAATCCTTCTCTTTCCTAGTGGCCTCCACCCGAACACATGCAACCTTCCACACTTATCACGATATTTGCGTCCTTCAGCAAATATCAGAATGCATTGGTGTCTTGCTCTAAATTAGAGGGAATTTTCTTGTTTGTAGATTTGACTGCTCCTTACACAGGATCAATGGAACTCCTTTGTGACCTCTATGCTTCGATTCCATCAACGAGCTTCCCATCACTTCCGCAATCACGGTTAGCTGATCCCGAGCCACTTAATCAGATATCAATACCGGTGGCCTTGGAAACCCCCAATAGATCTCAGAACTCTGTTTATTTACGCCAATCATATCTTGGACAACAATGGATCGTAACCCTCTTATGGATAGCAGTGACGGTTGCAGTGGCGGATTGGCTCCTTATGTGGCTAGGGTTTCAACCTCCCTTTTCTTTGGCGGTCTTCTTAGGACAGCTCACGACTCTTTCCTTCCTCACGCAGCCTGCAAATGCAAGCATTGCCATCTCTTCACTAACAAGCTTTAATCCATGGACACAGTCTCATAGATTTGAACTTTAATGCAGCTACAGTACACCCATCGAATCTCTTGATCCACATGACGACTCTTCCTCCAACTGCAGCAAAAAAAAACCTATCTCGATATGATCCACAAATACAGTGAATCCCTTCACAGAGATCTTCTTCACATGGGAAGGATTAGTTGGTCTCTTATTCACGCTACAAATTTTTTTCTCTTTCATCACTGGAACATGGGTTCTCTACACAATGTGCTCACCAAATTTGGTCTAGTTCAAAACCTTTAGGATTCAAGCAACACGTGACCTCTACAGGAACACGTCCCAATGAAACCCATGTGGACTCTTACTGATCCACAAGATTTCTTTCTTCTTTCATGCAAATGGGTATGCTCTATGTGGCCTCGCATTCATGACTGAAATACTACTCCCTTGTGCATTGTAGCATCATTTGTTATTGGCATTCATTCTCACAGCTGCAAAAGTTGTGGCTCCTCCTTCTTTCTTGCGACCTCTACCTAAGCACTATGTCTACCTGTAAAAAAAATGGTGCCCTCTCCATGACAACTACTCTTTCACGTCCTTTACTGGAGAAAAAACATTCATGTGTCTAGGTATTCTTCTATGCCAAACTGTACCAACATATTCAATGATGGCACCAACAGATCTCAGCCAGATCTACAACACTCAGATCTTCCTTCATACATGATGGCTCAGAAAATCTATCGACATCAAATCTCATGCAGCCACAACCACATCTAGTCAGATCTATCAAATTAGGGCCTCCTATGTAGATTTCTTAACTCTACATATTACAATCTCTACTATAGTGCACACACACATAGAAACATCAACGAGCACAATCACAACCAAACCATGGCTCTGATACCAGTTGTTAGGTAAAACAGCAACATTAAATATAATAATGAGCGAGAAAATAAACATTGCAAGCAACATTCAAGATAGACACAGAATATACCATGGAAACCCCATGTGGGGAAAACCAGCATTAATGAAGATCTTCATTACATGACCAAAACCAGCCATCCGGGCCAAGTGAGCTAGCCATCGCTCACCTCCAGGCCACTTTACAATGGAGTCTCCTAAAGCCTTATAAATGATTCATCACATGCAATATCATGGGAAAATACCATGGGCTACAAAAAACCATGTTCCCAAACCATGTGCTAGACCTAAACCACCTTTAACCCAATCCTGAGTCAAGGTTAACCCTAACATGTTGGATGAATTTGGGGTTTTACGACAGTTTTGGCCAAGGAAAACCCTACGAAGAGGAGGATCCAAAAAGGTGGTACATCCCAAAATAAAAATGGTTCTATAGTTGTATATGGGATTTTGGGCCTGTTATTGACCCACAGGAACTGACAGAGCTAAGATTGAGTTAACAGAAATGGTTTTACATCAATTTTACCAAAACTAGTTATTAAAAGCAAGTAATCTAGCTAGGGTCTAAAAAATAGTTAAATCATCTCAAATGCATTTATGTAAAACATGAGAACTATAAAATGTGTAAATATCAGTTCATTGAATATGTAAAATCCCTTCAATCACTTCCCCAACCTGACATATTCCTTATAGCACTCATTTTTATTCAATTTCCCCCATACATTGCTAAAATAGGCCTTTTAGGCAAAACTGAATACAAGAATCTTTATGGGCAGAGATGTTTTGACCTGATACATGTAATTTGCAGAATATTATGACCCTATAGAACATAAATTACATCATTTACTGATGATTACAAGGATGCTCTAAAAACAAGGGGCAGGAGGCACGGATCATGACTAGGAAGTGCTCTGAGCATAAGTGAAGCTAGGGCTTCACTAGATATTGACCTGAACTTGATGGAGTATGCAAATAACTCTGTAAATCCTTCAATTCCTACAATATAGTGCTCCACACCTGCAATGGAAGAAAAGAGGATGGAAGGAGAGGGGAATGGAAGGCTGGGGCTCATCTCCTAGTAGTATGAGGCACAACACTCAGAAGTAATGCTCACATAAGCATTCAACAATCAAATCATCAACCAAACTGAAGCAATGGGTTTGAATTTATATTTTATAGACTTATGGATGACCTACTTAGAAGTGTGGGGTGAAGAATTGTGAACCAAATCCCTACAATTCTCATCAATCAAGATAATGGATCCACAAATTCCTCCATTAGTTTTCTAAGTGACAATGTGATAATGTGCCTCCTCCGAAATTGTACAACATTTTCCTAGAGGCAACTCATAATCTCTTATGAACCATGCAAGTGCTTGATCTTCATATTGCTTGACCTCAAACTCCTCAAGCACATTCAAATAGGAATGGACGTCATGTGCATGTGTATGGGAGGTATATAATAGCTACAAAATAAGTCTTTGTTGTTGTTCACATGTCAAGACAATGTCAGTCACAACAACAAAATTATTGCAGAAATAAAAAAAAATTCCTCCCAATGTCTTCATTCCAAATATGTCTCTATGGAACTCAATAGGTTCTCCCCTCTTCATCCAATGTCTCAACTCTCTGCCATTGATCCAAGGGTGCAAAAATCCATCAATTGACCCACACATTGAAAGTATGTGTAGATATGATGCCTTCTTTTCAAAAGTGGCTGCACACACATGCATTTTCTGCTGCTTGTAAATCATAGAAAATTCAACAATATTAAAAACAATTTTCTTGCAACAAGACATAAAACTTTTACCTTCCATATTTTCCTCTTCAGTGATTCCTCTATCCAACCATCTAGTGGATGAATCATAGATATTTCTTTCTGATTTATATGATCTATAATCATCCATCTCTTCTGCAATAGGATCTATCTCCCATGGGGACAAATCATGATCCCCCTGTTGTGCATGCAACACAAACCAGAAAAATTTCTTCACCCATTGTTCATTCCCCATTGGTGTTTCTGAATCTAGGACATGTGGGAAAGAACTGTGAACCTTCTTTGCATGTTTGCAACCTTCAATAATCAGACTTATGGCTGCAACTTTTTCATTATTGGCTGGCCCAAATTGGGTGCTCTCATCCCACTCTTCCATGGGAGAGTGACTGTCTTCAAGGAACAACTCAAGTTTCCTTGGGAAGAAATCAAGTTGACCAGTGCCTTGAAAATGGAGTCGAAAAACAATTAAGAGTGCTTGCAAGTGCTGGAATGAATGTTGTGCAATTGTATCTTGGTTAATTTTAAATTAATGTAAGAAGATGAGTAATTTAACTTAGGCGAGGGGACTCCAGATATACCCAGGGGGTACTTGAAGTATGTCCAAAACTAAACTGTCATAGCTACCCGCAAGGAATATGTGGGATGAATGGAGTCTCTGAGACTATTGTTCATAATGAACCTGAAGGTGTAATAGATATCGGCGCCCCGAGGTCACTTTTCAGGAGTTCCCGCTTCCTTTGGGTATTTTGCCACCATAATGGTTTGATCGAGGCGTTGGATTTTCGCTTGATGGTTTGTCAATTTGGGGAGAGTGAATCCTAATTATTCTATTCACTCAAGTGCTTTTGATGTAGCTTGACTGATCGGATGAACCGCAGCCAAGTACAGAGCATACACACTGGAGTCTTTGTTACTTTTAGTAAATTTTGAAACATGTGTTCTTGTTAAAAAGAAAACCCTCCAGGAACCTCTTTTGGTCCAAGTGGACCTCAATCAGGGAATCAAGGAGGGGTTTATTTTATTATGACTAATGAAACAATTAGTGAAAATTGAATCAAATATACACAACACCACTTTTCTAATTAGTCCTACCACGCATCTCTTTCCCCTTGCGGGTCAATCGGGAAGTCATGGGGTAAGTAGTATGATTACTTTTGAAATTAAAATATGGAAAAATGCAAAATTATATCAAAGTATACAATTCTTCATGTCAGTACTAAACTAGAGCAGAAAAAAGGGAAAAAAGCAAAAAAGTGAAACGAACGCGGACCCCCCCTGGGGGGATGGGAGCGGGCTCGAAAGAGCCTGCTCAAAAAAAATATTTCATTTTATTATTATTGGTTACAATATCAGAAAACTGAAATATCAAAAACCTCTTGGTCCTTATATGGGATGAAACCAAGATCCTGCAACTTTCCAAAATTTTTAAATTTTAGTGAAAGGGGAGACCCTTGGGGGGATTTGAACGCTCCCGAGGCCACTTTCGAACAACAACTTATTTTCTTTTCTTTTATACCTTCTAAAAACCATAAATCATGTTAGAATAAAATATGCCCAAAATAACTTTAAGAGTACCTTTGGGTTAGCCTACCTTAACTCAAAAAAGACTAAGTTAAAACTAGCTAAAAAGGTGAAAAAAGAACCAAGGAAAGCAAGCTTTCCTTGGGATCTTGGATTGATGTTTGTGCAACCAATTAAATATGTAATTATTGCTGGATTTAATCTTTTTTTAAATATAAAAGGAAATCGAGAGCATGCAACCTACTGATTTTCTTTAACTTGCCATGCAAAATGGACGATTTCCTTATGCTAGATCTAGAATGCTTAATGATACTTTTCAGAAATGAGATCTAGACTATGAGCTTTGAAAAATCAGATATATGTAAATTTTACTTTAATATAATAGATCCAAATGATAACAAAGCTTTCGAACACAGTAACCAGGTAAGAAAATTGATTTTTTGAAGGAGAAAGAGAGAGAAAGAGTGCTGGAAGCTTGGGAATGTTGGGATTTGGAGTTTTCTTTGGTGGAACACCGAGGGACTATGTCATTCAGAAGATCTTGAAGATGAGGAAGATACAAACCAGCTCAACTTATTCTACAAGTGAGAGCACTTTCAACTTAGAAATCCTTTCACAAATAGATGGTTAAAACGTAGGTGCTGCTGGAAGAGATAATTGGAAAGCATGCAATTAAACTTAAAATACATGCAACTCCAATAGATCTGAAAGAAGAAAATAGTAAGAGCATAAATCAAACTAGAATAAACTCTTACCATAATAGGAGGGAGCTCTCTCCTTCAAGGCCAACCATTAACCAACAAAGGCAATGATAAATAACAGAAATTATACCTCATAAGCATTTAACAATCACCATTTACACATGAAGAGCATTACACCATAGATCTTGCCTCCAAAGCTTCTTTATTCCAGAATAATAAACAATAACACAATACAAGAGCAACAACACCTCAATCTCAGTTCTAACTAGCTTGGAAGAGGTGATCTAAGCTTTATTTATACAAAAAATAGGAGATCCAGCCCAGGGGGCACAAATCCCAAGGAGACAGTCCATTGCAGCTGAAGGAGAGTCCATTAATGCCGATCTAAAGCTAAACTGAGCTTTCACTGAGGTTACTTGTCAATTGAGGGGATGATTGAGCTGACACATCAACCCACAGACGGACACATCAATCCACAATGATTCTAGGAGAGCCCACACGTGTGGAGGAGAGAGAGAAGGCACAATTCCCCATAAAGGAGGCTAAAGTTCGACTCTGGATCTGTCCAGATTACCTCCTTCAGTCAAGGATTTGTCAGATCTAGTCAATATGGTGCAGATATGAATGATTTCAATCAAATCAGCTAAGAATCCACTGATCTAGGATTTTGGATTTGCTCCATTATTGATCAATTTATTAATTAAAATAACCAATAATTGATTTTTTGGGGCTTTTTGACCTGAGTGATGGAAAATCACTCAAAACTAGGAAATAGTGGGTCTATAGGTTTACAAGGTGCTCTTAGCTTGAAAATGAGCACCTACATGACTAAATCTGACTTTTGAGCCCACTTTTATTACAAAACCAATTTTTCCAATTAAACTATTAAAAAATAGCCTAAGTTTTGGAAAAATTAAATTTTAATAAAAAACACTGAAAAATAAAAAAAATTTAAAAATTTAAAAAAACCTAGGGGGTCTTAGACATGTTCATATGGCTCAAACATAATTCCTAGCATGTTTATACATTGACAGATAGACTCTAATAACCTCAATAGGCCTAAATGCCAAGCCGACCACCCCAACTTTGGAGGTATTAAGTGAAAAACTCAGAAATTATCAGTCGTTTATTCAAGAACCAATAATAACCAAGGGAAAAAACACCCTGGGCTGATCATATTGACAAATAAAGTCTAAGAGACTGATTCTTTTACAGACACTATCATGCTAGAACATTTATTACAACTCCCCCAAGGGGGTATGAACATGTGATATAGTACAACAAAGTTTCCTAGAAACAAGACTGAAGGTCTTTTGAAGTCTGAACAAGTTATCCTTGTCTGGTTCACCAGGCTCACTTGATAAAAAACCACTAAGTACAACTTATTAGGTAACAATACCGAATATAATGCTCCTCATGGTCCACCCACTCATGAGGTTCCTCCATGGATTTTTTCATGCCATTTACCCAAAAAGGACGACTCTTAGGAAATATTGAGGATTCAGTCAATTCTTTCCACTCTTGTTGGAATTGTTCTATCTTCATTTGTGATTCTAAGAGGGCACTTTGAGTGTATCTCAAAGAATCTTGGGTGGCCAACAAATCACCTTTGAGCTTGTAGTTCTCTTCTTCATATATGCAAATACTTTTTTCATCATGCAGTGATGCTTCCTGCAATAAATCAACAAGCTCAAACATGTCATTTTTATCTGAAAGCGATTGGGAGAAATTACCTTTGATTGTGGACATTGCTTTTGGATATTCTCCATGGCTTCAAAGGAATATTGGTCTTCCATTAAAGCAGCTTCCCAACAAATATTTGACACTGAAGCATGAGTTTCATGGAGAATTTTCAGGGCCTCTTGGATCTTCTGTTCATCCATCTTCAATGACCCTGCAAGAAGATGAGGTTCTTGTAGATGTTCCCCCTCTTCATTTTCCATCACCGGATCAAATTCATGCAGTGCACTCGAGGTTTTGAAATCTGATCCATATGTTGTTGCTGCAATATATTCATATTTTAAGTCCTCAACAAGATAATTTGGGATGCAACTTAAGTGCTCATTCATCCTTGGTGCACCAGAAATATATTTTCTCAAAGTTTCATCCTTCATACTGCATTCATTTTTGACACCAGAATTCTGAACCTCATCACTAAGGGGCTCAACCATTCTAAACTCTTCGCTAGAAGTTTCTTTCATATCAGACTTACAAAATGACACATAAATATCAAAATTTACTAACTCGCCATGTGTGATGTTCTCCTCCTTATGTGGTGGAATTATGATGGCTTGTTCACCCACCTATTTCTCTACTTCACACCCTACTGAGATGTGCTCAATTTGTGCTTCCTTGTGAGGCTCAAGGGGTGGCTGTAAATCTAAATCATGTTTATTTTTTGGATCAGATCCAAAATATGTCTCACCATCATCAATCTACCCCATCTCTTCTGCACTTATCTTGAAATCAGCCACAAAGAAATTTGGATTCATCTCACCTTCCACGTTACCAAGAACTAGATGTTGGACTATCAGGATCTTTAGTTGTGCATGGATCTTCTTCATCTCCTTCTGATGGATGATTTGGTGACTTGTCATCCTAATGGATTCTGCAATTATGTTTTTCTCTCTTTCGGTAAAACCCAAATAATTTCTTAAAGAAACCATGTGCAGAGGGCTCTAATGAATCTTCACTTTTGGTCCTCTTTTCTTCCCCTTTACTTTGAAAAGTGGAACAACTTAGTTCCTTTATTGATGGATTCTTTGTATTTAGAGAACCTACATGTATTAATGTTTTTGAAAACATAGACTCTCCAACTTTATTTCCTTCATGCTGAGAGACACTGCTACTCCCTTCTCCATGTTTGCTTGCCAACTGCTTGGCAAGGAATTCTCTAGTCTCTTCATCTGACTGGATGATGCTTTGAGATACATATTTCAGCCCTTTTAATGTTCTTTGCATCAAAATTATTAAATATTCTCTATCATCCAATTTTAAAAGCGCTCCTTCCTCATACAACTCAAAGTATAAATCTTCCATGACTGGAACTAATTCCACAACTGCAACTTGAAGATATTGCTAAGCTAATTTTCCACTGAGAGTTACTTTCCACAGGTTGAGCCAAGGAAAGTGCTTTGATACCACTGTAATTTCCTAATTCTAGTTTACATACCTGAACACTTTAATTCTGTAAATTATATTCAAATTTTTGAACTTGAATTAATTTACACAATGAATTCTCGGACTGGGCAAATAAGGGGTTTATTCTGGGAAATTTTGTAGGAAAAAGGAGTGAGAAGTGGTAATAAACCAAATAAAATCATACATGGAATTCCCTCTCCCCTATCACATTTATATTTGGTGCCATTTAGGATTCAGAATCCGCTCCACGGAAACCTACTACCACGCTTCTGGGCAGCGAAACCGTGAAACTAATGAGGGTAGTTTGGTATGTTTTAACCAGGGGCTTCTGGAAACTTGAAAAGGGTTGTTCCAGACTTAATATAGCATAAATAAAGGTTTTAAATATTTTTCCAATATTCTAGAAGGTTCTGAGAATTTTTGGATGAATTTGGGGTTTTACGGCAGTTTTGGCCAAGGAAAACCTTGCGCGAAGGAGGATCCAAAAAGGTTGTACAACCCCAAATAAAAATGGTTCTGGAGTTGTATATAGGAATTTTATCCTGTTAGGGACCCACAAGAACTGAAAAATCTCATATTGAGTTAACATAAATGGTTTTACATCAGTTTTACCAAAACTAGTTATTAAAAGCTAGTACTATAGCTAGGGTCTAAAAAAAATTAAATCATCTCAAATGCATTTCTGAAAAACATGATAACTATAAAAGGGGTAAATATAAGTTCATTGAATATGTAAAACCCCTTCAATCACTTCCCCAACCTAACATATTCCTTATAGCACTCATTTTTATTCAATTTCCCCCATACATTGCTAAAATAGGTCTTTTAGGCAAAACTGAAGACAAGAATCTTTATGGGAAGAGATGTTTCAGCCTGATACATGTAATTTGCAGAATATTATGACCCTACAAAATATAAATTACATAATTGACTGACCATTACAAGGATCCTCCAAAAACAAGGGGCAGGAGGCTTGGATCGTGACTAGCAAGGGCTGTGAGCATAAGTTAAGCTAGGGCTGTGAGCATAAGTTAAGCTAGGGCTTCATTGGATATTGACCTGAACTTGATGGAGGATGCAAATAACTCTGTAAATCCTTAAATTCCTACAATATAGTTCTCCAAACCTGAAATGGAAGAAAAGGGGATGGAAGGAGAGGGGAATGGAAGGGTGGGGCTCATCTCCTAGTAGTCTGAGGCACAACACTCAGAAGTAATGCTCACATAAGCATTCAGCAATCAAATCATCAACCAAAATGAAGCAATGGGTTCAAATTTATATTTTATAGACTTATGGATGACCTTCTTAGTAAGTTGAGGCCAATGGTGACCTGTGAGAGCAAGTCAACCCCATGGGTGACCTAACCCTAGCCACAAAAGCACCCTCTTTGGGAAATTAGGCAAGTAGGACCATGTGGAATTGTTTCCAATTCCAATTCATCCTTCATAATTAGAAACTGCACCCTCCCTTAGTCAAAAGCTACCTCTTTTGAGTTATGACAGCTTTTTGCTTTTCCTAGGTCATAAGGAAACTCTTTCTTTCCTTAAAAAAATTTCCTGCTTTTCTCTTGCAGCTTTTCTGAGCTCCATAAGAGGAAACTACACCCTCCCCTTTGAAGTACTTTCCTGCTTTTACCTTTGTCTACTTTTTTTTCTTTTAGGAAACTTCCCTTTATTCTCTTGCTTGCTTTTGTCATAGACTTCTTATTTTTACCAAGGAAAGTTGACTAGCTTTCCCCACTGCACCCTCCTAACATGTAAGCCTTAATTCCACATCATTATTGTGCATAATAAATAAAATTTCTGAAATAAAATTAAATACATGCCTTAGAACAATTATTAGTAAAAATTTATCCTAGG
>LPNX010232387.1:355718-402879 GCA_001517045.1 Pseudotsuga menziesii
CCCTAGCTTAGCATGGTCAACACTTTTAATGGTCAATTTGAGGGAACATGACACCTTCCAGAATCTTTCAGTGGAGTTGCCAGGGAAAATGATACAACCTTTTTCACATTTAAGAATCTTTGTTTTCCCACAGAAACCCTTTATCATTTGAATCTTTGTCCTTCTTCCCAAGGAAGATCTTCAATTTCGTCCCCGGCAATGGCGCCATTTTGTTAGCATCAGGATTGAGCCCATAGGTTGGGAGAAAAAGGGTTCTCTCTTGGAAAAAAACAGAACTACTTTAGAATGTGCCTCTGGCCCTGCACAGTGAGAGAGGGATCTCTCGCTTGTTTTCAAGTTTACTTCACGTAGGATATTCGATCAAGAATGATCAGTAGGCCAGACTCCTGAATGGGGTGGGTGCATTAATGTAATATGTAGGTGGGACTATCAGAGTAAGGAACCATTGGGAAATGGAGTCAGAGGTGCGAGTAGGGAACATATTGTAGGAGGTAAATAATGGTGTAAATTTACAAACAGAGGTAAGATAGCCATCGATCTTGCAATCAAGAGATATTTAGTGGGTGATTAGTAGATGAGAGGGAACAATCCATCACACAGAGCACCAACAATATGAATTCTATGTAACTTTAGAAGAAAACTTAAATGAATATCTGAAGCAACAGATGGAGCATAGCATGTATGAATTCCAAACTATTATACACTCATTTCAGACATGAAATAAATTAACAAACTAGAATGAAAATGAGATGAACATTTCACGTAAAGAGATTACATATTGAAAGAAGCAACAACACAAGAATATCTACCTTAAAAGACAATCCTTCCTCTGCAAATTTATTCATAACAAAGAAATCAGAGACTAATTACAATGGAGAGCATCATCCCTTGAAAGTTTCCCAACCAACCTTTATCTCCCTCTATCAGGAATGTATTTATACTATTTTAGCATTGAGACTATTCTCTGAAACCAACCTAAAAACTGTTTCCAGTCACAATAAAACATTAACAATCTAGAGAGTGGAACTATTGCCATGATTTACAAATGTGAATAAACATCATGGAGCAGTAGCATGTGGTAACATGGACTGACATCACAGAGTTTTCTTTATCTTGGTACGTGAAAGTGATCCCTATGTTTCTTGCTGACAGTCAGTTGCTGACTCAGACCATTTCAGACATACCTTTCTGCCTCCTTTGACCAGCTTGCTTCTTTCATACCACATTGCTCAAAGGCTGACAAGAAGACCCACACCCCGATGCCCGGTCATTTTCCCAGCCCATCTTTTGTCTGGTAACATGGTTATAGGAGGGGATTGGGAAAAGGGTAGCCATGCACTTGATGATGATAAATGTCTTAAGAAGCTTATCATCCTTGTACCGCTCTCTCCCTCCTATGAGGAGGGTTTTCTTGCTGGCTGCGTAGTTGGGTTCATGTTTGACCTCCTCCCTACCCATGATAAAGTTGCTAAGTGGAGATTATAGGGGTGGTGGTGAAGGCTTCAGACCTATACTGTCCTAGAGCGATCATTTGCTCCAATAGCTCAACCACCACTGTGTGATGGGATTTCGAAGGCTATGACTGAAACTGGGAGTGTTGGATGGACATCCCTGGGATGTAAAAACTTATGCACAACACATCCAAAGGCATGGCTGTGTGGAAGTAGGTGAACCTCCCTAGGTGTTTAACATCTGTGCCTTGTTGGTTGGAGATTTCCTAGTGTGGATAACCAGGACGATGAAGAAACACAATTTTATGTTTTCCAACCATTAGTACCCCTTGTTGAACTAACTTCTCAAACCACACAGCCATGGATATCTGTGAAGGAACTCAACACTTCTCGTAATTCAACCCTTACCTCTCACCATTTGTACATTTCCATACCTCAACAACTTCAGAAGATGGCACTATATAGGGCAAGTCAAAATGGCCTAGAGATGGATATACTCTTGAATACCAGTCGACGTGACAATAGCATGTGTGATTCTAGGGTGGGGATCTTCTCCTCTAGTGTTTAATTATCTTATCTGATATGGGTAGGATTTTAAGTGCTTTCCCGCGTGGCTATCTAGCTAGTTTAAAGGATGCAGATTCGACCTTCCTTGCCTTTTCGCTCACTGCGATGGTGGCATTGAGAGGATTCAGTTTGCAGTGTCTCTTTTCTTCGTGTAGACACCAAGTTCATTGCCTCAACAACCCGATCCTCCTACTTCCCTACTGATTTCTTCTACATGGACCACGTGCTAGACATGTGAGCTAGGAAATTTAGTGTAATTGGACATGACCTTTTCCTTAGGCCTATCACAAATGGCATCGGGGGAATCAACCAATATGTTAGGAGAGATCATGCGTGGGAACATATCTTCTACTGTCAGCTCTGCACTGGATGTGAAACTTGCAGCCTTGAGGCCTCCTTAGCCTCCCAATTTGGGGAACCTTTCATGCTAATAGTCCACGTTTCTTTACTTCTGCCATCAACTTCTCTTCTCTTGATACAACGAGCAACTTTATATCGCGGCGTGTTCTTACTCATTGATTTAGATTGACCTTCCCATGCAATCATTGATCCGAGTGGGTCCTATCATGTCTTCATGAATCAGGATCCTGACATTGTTCGTGCTAGTTCAGATCACGAAAAGAGCCACAGCTGTCGATCTACCCCTGCTCTTTTTGTGACCATTGATTCTTTGCAACCGGTACCACTTTTCGTGATTTGGAGTCATGACTTCCTCCAAACAATTTTTTTTCTTGTGAAATCACCTGGGGCTATAGATCCACTTCTTTAACCTATAACCTAGATCCACTTCATCAAATACTTCAGCCCTTTAACCTATTTCACGATTTGGGAAAGTTCCTTCTATCGAGCATGTTTTCTCAGCGAAACCATTTCTAGCCATCGATCGGGCATAGCCTTGATCTTGGCACTTCATTGTTTACCAGTTTTAACAGACTTTGTGAATGCCAAACTTTGACCATTCTCTTGTGTATTTTGGCCAAAAATATGCTCTATCATTTCTCATCTTCCTTGTGCTCCGGGATCATTGGTCTACGATGCCTTTCTCTGTTATTGTCGCAGCTGCAAGTATTCACCTTCGGAGGAATCTACCACTGTATATTGATCTCTCTTTAGTATCTGATGGTATCAGAACATGGAAAATGTGCCTTTGATAATTTGAAAGGAACTCACATAATTTTCAAATGAATAGGACCCTTTTCAAGTTCTGTCAGGTCCATAAATCGACTGTTGCAAATGGAGTGCTAACACCTAGGATGCAACCTTGGTAGAATCCCTTAGAAAACTTGATATTTGGTAACCCTATGACCATGTATTTGTCACTCAAATATGAAATATACTTTTAGTTAATATGTCCAAATATATCATGCCAAATCTTTCTTTCTTCATTAGCATGAGTGATAAGAGAAGAGGGGTTTGAGAATGGTAGGAAATGGGAAACTTGTATACCTTCGAACTATGATCCACAACACCTTTTGCTATGACTTTACCATTCAAAATCTCTAAGATTTCAACTTAATTGGGGGAGAAGATGAATTTATTTTGAGACCCAGTGTGGGTCATCTAATACACTGAAAAGAGGTTAACAGCCAGACCTAAAACATACAACACATCATTGAAGGAACCAAGGTCAACATCATTCCTACCCTTCCCCATACTATTAGTAACAGACTCGTCCCCCAAAACAATTTTTGGACCTTTCAAATTGTCAAGAGAAGAGAAAGTCTCCCTTGTTGAAACCACATGCCTGGAAGCTCTAGAATCAATGATGAAGCTAGGTGAGCTTGAGGTGCTAGCAACCAAGGCACGTACTCTCTCCTTATCTTCTGAATTTGATCCTCCTTCCTTCTTTCTTGTGCAATCAGGAATCGAGATGTTGTTCTTATCTGAGAGTTGGGTCAACATGTCAATTTGTTTTTTCATACAAGAGATCTCATGATGATAGCCCTTACTAAATTATGCACACTTGCTCATTTCTCCTTTATTCTTCTTCTTATGGAAGTTCTTCTTGGAGCCTGAGGGATCCTCTTGAGACTTTTCCTTGTCTCTCTTTTGCTCACCTGGATTTTGGATTTATTCTTTCATTTTGAATCCACCCTCAAATCTCGAGTAACCAAATCTTGGTCCTTGGAAGGTTTGATGGTGCCCATCATTACCAATCTATATTGCTCCTGGGCCAGTGAGGGATTCCATGAACTCTGAAAGCTTAGGAATCTTCTAGGCTTGTGTCATCAACTTGGTGGCATGGAAGGTTAAAAAAAACACTAAGTAGTCAGGACCAAGATTCAAAATTATGGTCAATACTAATTTCTCATCCTTTTTTTCGATTCCACACTGTTTTAACTACAGAACTAGGGACTTAAACTTAGAAAAGTAGAGCTGCAATGATTCGAAGCTGTTGGGACTCAATGAGATCAAATCATTCTCAAGTTGATGTCCTCTCATCTTGTCTGTCTTTCCAAAAATATCTTCAATATTCACCCAAAACTCATTAGGTGATGTCAATGCATCAAGATGAAAGAGGATGTCTCTTGAAATGCTCAAACACAAGAGATCATAGGACTCATCCCTCCTGTTGTGCCATTTAATTTTCTCTGTAGCTGCAATGGGCTCTACCTCAATTTCTATGGTAACCCTGTAGAGACCTTTTTGTCTCAAAAATATCCCCATATCAACTTTCCATTCAAAGAAATTGAATGGAGTCAATATGATCCTTTGAGATTGGTCCATATCTCAGCAACTGTTCCCTCCAGTCAGCAGAATTCGTTCCCAGTCAGCGATGTTGAACCTGCAATAGAAATATGGAAGGAGAGAAATTGATATACAAAGCCTCTAATACCATGTGTAAATTTAACCCATGTAGTAGAACAATTACACTCACAAAATTTATAATCAAACATGCAAAAATCTACAAAATGGATACTGAAATTGGAGCATAACACAATCCTGTATTGAATAAGTGTACATTATCCAACCTAATCAACTAATAGGATATCCAAATATATAATTACATCATATATTCGAAATAATAAGGATTCTATTCGAATTTGTCAAAAATTAGGCTTACTAAAACTAGTCAAAACCCCCATGGGTGCATAAATCACTTTCCTAATCTGTTAAGATGCTCAGGAATTGGCTGAATTAGATATGTCAGCTGATAAGTGATGGAAAGAGATAGGATACATGCTTTTGGACGGAGAAAAAGGAGGATGGTGAAGGAAAAAAAAGCAGTTACTTCTAGACTAGCTTTTCCTTTTTTCCTTAAAACAGCTGTAAAGCAAGGCAGCTTTCAGAAAAAGTAGAACTAGACTTTTACTATTATGGAATTATAGCATAGTTGCCAAAATGATTCCAGGATGTTTCCAAAGTGCTCCTTAAGCCAATTTTGGAGTTTGTTGACTTCTAGGTGCAAGTGGATGCCAACTAGCATAGTAATGAATCTAGGAATTTAGGAATAAGAAAAAAATGATTAATTAATGTCGAATATGGTTAACTGTGGGTTTGATTATTCGAACACATAGTGGGAAAAGAGTCGATAACTATATCACACTGATAGTTGAGAGAACTTGGATGGTCTAGAGACTTGAAACTTGAAACAAATGTGGTGAGATCAGATCCATACATGTGGAAAAGAAGTCCTATGAAATCCAATGACATGGATTTCCAACTATTGAATTATATGCAATACATTAAAACAACATACACAAGTGACATAGTATTGGAAACAAGGCAATTTTGAAATTTTCCAACTAGCAAACTTGAGGGTTATTGGGCCTTTTGGGAATCAAATGGTTGGGAAAATGAGTTTATGACTATCATAAGATGCATATCATCCTTTATATAACATTCATAATTATAATAGGAAGGAACTGAATGGAGTGAGCAATATCTTTCATAAGATAAGTTAGAAACTAGTGAAAAATGACTAGTTTTTGGAGGAAACTTTGGTGAAGTGTTTGGGGTTTCTTCCAAGGAAGGGATAGAGGTTTTAGAATATGATATATTAGAATGTAAATAAGAAACAAATATATCTGAAATAGATATATGAGAAAAAAATTTTACCCTAACACCCAAAGCATACAAGCGATTACTATCTTCTTGCTCCAAAGAGAGCTTACACTACTCACTTCTTGCAAAATATGGAAAATCAATACTGTTTTCTTCAAGGATATTTGTCATGATGTCTATATTCCTTCTAAAAAAATATTTTTAATGATGTGAAACTCTGCAATAATAACATTTTGGATTATGTCTCTTAGTCTTCATCCTATTGGCATTCAAATCTTTGTCAGTTGAACTTGAGCTTTCCACATATGAATGCTTCTTCTCCTTCACTATTTTTTGCTTCAAATCCTTGGCTTTCTTATTTTCTTTGGATTGATTCAACACACATGCAGCAAGGTATTTATCCTTGGTGTATTTTATGGCTCCCATTTGAACTATCTTGTCTTGTTCCTAAGTCAAAGACTCCATGAAGTCTGCCAATGAATGCATTCTCCAATTTGTGGCTGTGAGCTTGCTTGAGTGGAATGTTGACATAAACACTAATACTCAGGCCCTACATTTGAAAGGATATAAAATAAATTATACTCTTATTTCTTCTTGATTCCACATTTTTTCAACTGAAGAACCAATGATTTGAACTTTGTTAGGAAATCCTAGATCATCTCAAAGTGGGTTGGGCTCAATGAGATCAACTCATTTTCAAGTCGGTGTCCTTTCATCTCATCAGTCTTCCCAAAGAGTGAATTGAGCTTGAGATAGAATTAATTGGGTGTACCAATAATATATACATGGAAGAGAATATACCTTGAGATATTGAGACAAATAATCTTTAATGCTTCATCCAATCTGTTGAAGTACTTTGATTTCTCCACAACATAGTTGGGCTTGGTCTCAGTTCCCATGGTTACTATGTAGAGGCCTTTCGACCTCAGCTGGATAACCATTTAGGAATTCCATTAAAAATAATTGAATGGATTAATAAATACATAACTCTTGTCCATTTATGCTTGCACACTGAGTGAGAAAGACACTGGAACTACCTGTAATATTGCAAACACTTGAATTTTTCTAGATAAACACTAGATAGAAAATTGAACACTTTGGATTTGATTGTCATATCCAAATATATATGATACCATGTGAAAATATGATTCACAGTAATATCTATAATCTAAGGGAATCCTCACAATTCATGATATTCACAAACTATACAAAAAAACAATGAAAAGAACAATATTAACACATACGAATGGTGCCAATAATTAATGTTTCTATTTCTATACAACTTGTAAATATGTATGGTAAATAGTTATAATACATTGGGAGAAAATATTTATCCTTAGGTGGTAAATTGGTGGCATACTTGTGGCAGGCTTAGATTGGGCCTCAAAACCCCCCTAGGTTGACCAATGAGCTTCCAAACCACCTCAAACGGTCATGAATTTCCATGTGAACGTGGGTGAAGAATTATATGACATAAATGAGGGTAGGATAGGAGTTATAAAGTGTATGGGTTAGTGGTAATTCCTTTAGGAATCATTTAATAGTCCAAAAGGGCCAAAAACCATCCAAATACATGCATAGGAACCTCTGGTCAAATCCGTTCCCTGTTTTAAGCAGTGGGAGTGCCCCAAGGAGTGAAATGTCATAAATGAGAGTGATAATTCTCTTGGTTTACCAATAATAGGGAGGTTGGGTGCATTAATGAGTCAACCCCCCCCCCCCCCCCCCCATATACCTTGTTAGACCAACACAACCAAGGTTTGGACCATATGGCATAAGTAAAAGATAAATGGAAACATAAACTAGGTGTATGTGACCATGATACAAGGTGGTATGATTCTCTAATAGACATGGATTTAGTTATATTTGAAAGTTGTAAATATCGGATAGACCTTTCCAAAATAATTTTGAGCACCCCAAACAGAGATCATAAGCAAAAGTTATGACTTCGAGAAGTTGACTATGCAACTAACCACCTTGGGGCTACAAAATTTATGACAATTCATCTCCTAGGGTTAGTTTTAGGGTTTTGTTCCTCTCTAAGTATTTATGATAAAAGGCCCTTCATCCTCCTTTTGTATTTAGCTCTTCACAGGTGAGCGTAGCCACCACATCTCTTCTCAGAGATACAACTACTACCATTCTAGCTACTTTTGTTTTATAGTTTCTTCTATTTCATTCATTTAATAGTCTTAGTTTACTATATCACTATGTTTCTTTCAATATATTTATGTATGTGAATATATATATATTCTCTTTCATTTTGTTCTCACATAAAATTCGGATCACTAGTATCAGAGCATTATGCTCTTATGGTTTCTCAGTGCATATCCCTGATGATATCTAAATATTGAGAGTTGGGTCTCGAACTAGTTGAGCTTGGGAAAATACCTCTCATCATCCTAAACATCCTAACATGGAGGAGAAGAAAAGAGAGTTGATGGATTAGAAGATCCTATTAAACTATTGCTTGAGTAATCCCTCGCATGAAAAAGGAATGATATGGTGGATAACTTCACCTAGAACCTTCAAACAATGTTGATGCACAACAAGATTTGAACCCGAAATCCGACGTCATCTGACATTTTGCATGGATGTGTCGAACAACAATCAATCAATAGAATGCCGATAACAAAATATTTATAGCGCCGTCGAATCTCCGACACTTGTGTGTCGGATTTCTGACCCTTGTATTGTCAGATAATCGACACTCCCTTTTTGGATCTTCTATGTCTGTGAACCAAAAAATGTTGGTTATCTGACCCCTAAGTGTCGGATATCCGATGGGCAGTATATACTTTTTCATTAAAAAAAATTAAGGTTTACACGATTTTAAATTTTATGGTCCCATACTTTCAACGGTAACTATGTTTAAGGTGTCGAATATCCGACGCATGTCCATTATAAATATAAATTGTTTTAAACATTTTGACATGCTTGTTGTAGAAGCGACGGATGATTGCGAAAATTATTTGTTCCTTGACAAACATTTTCAGGAATTGTTTTATTCTTCAACGGGCAGTTGTGGGAATTTTTTTGTCATCGATAGACAGTTTGCCGGGAATTTTTTATTCTTCGACTTCTTTCCATTTGACAAAACCTTGATGCATGGTTGATGTGTGGAACTTGATTTTTTAAGACAACTGATTATATTCATTAATGAATTTTATGACAAAATTTCAAATAGATTAAATATTCTGGATCCAAATGAAGACAACCGACAATTGCTTGCTAGACTATGGGATGCAGCGAAACGAAGGGGTGGTGGGAAATGTTATTGTCTGTGTACTCAATGCAGGGGATTTAAGGAGAGAATAATATTGATCGCAATAGCCACAAAACATTGTAGGGAACATGGACACGCTAAGGGGGGCAACGAATTTCGTCTATTTGTAGGTTTAGCATTATAAACATTATTATATTCGTTTTTTTGGTAATTGTATGTATTATTTTGTTTTCATATATTAATGTATATCTATTGATGTTTCCATGTATTTATATTAAAGGAAAGACACCCTATAGCATGTCATCAAGAGGAAGTGATTTCAGAACAAGTTTAGGATTAGGATCATGGAGCGTGTATGTTTAATGGAGAACAAGTGAATGATCATATTGAACAAGATGATCACGTCGATGATGTAATTGAAGATGATGGTACAAATACATTGATCCATGATTCATTTAACATTAGAATGTATGACAATGATGTTGATAATGAAAATGATGATGACTTTGATGATGTTCACAATATACCTCTTTTCGATAAGGCATATGAACCCCTTTATGAAGGCTCCAAAACAAATCTTCTCTCTACTATATTGTTGATAATGAACTTGAAGGTTATGAATGGTCTTTCAAACATTGCAATCACACATATGCTAAGGTATCTAAAATAATCCATCACATATATAGGATCGTGATAAAGTTTATTTGTATTCCTCTAATAATTGTATTGTTAACTCATTATTGATCATCGTATGGATGAAGCGTGTTTCATTAATATTATTTATTTATTACATTAACATTTTTTTTTTGTAGCTTGATAGCTGATTTTTTGTTACCACCATCAAATATTTTATCTCGCACATATCGAGATTTATCTTCCATCATGAAAGAGATTGGAATGCATTATGAAGTAGTTCATGCATGCCCCAATGACCATGTTATATATTATAATCAGCATGAATATGCAACAAAATGTCTGGAATGTCATGTGAGTAGATATCGTACAGATAAAGTAACAAAAAAGGTGCCTCAGAAGGTTCTTCATTATATTCCCATCATTCCACGTTTACAACGACTGTTCAGGGGAAAAAACATAGTGCAATTTATGGATTACCATGCCAGGAACAGAATTCAAGATGATGTTATTCGAATGCCTACAGATGGTACTGATTTTAGAGATATTGAGGAAAAGTGGCCTCACTTTAAAGAAGAACCACATAATCTTAGGATTTCTTTGGCAGCAGATGGTGTTAATCAATTTGCACAGATGAAATCCATTTACATGGTGTGGCCTATTTTTGTTATCAACAATAACATTCCTCCATGGTTGTCAATAAAGAGGGAGCACATAATGTTGTCGATGATTATTCCAGGTTTTATTGACGAAAACTATTTTATTTATAATGTAGTTGTGGCATCTCATTTTTCATAATATGTATCTTAATTTCATATATATATATCTATTATTTTACTCTTCTGCATGGTTTATATATCTTAATGGTTCTCATAATGATATATTTTATATGTACTTCAAATTATGAATTAGGTAAGTTCCAAGTCAAAGATATGAATGTATACATCGAACCTCTTATAGATGAGCTACAGAATTTATGGAATGGCATAACTATGTATGACGTATCTAGACCAATACAACAAAGGAAATTTCAATTCCATGCAATGGTTGTATGGACAATACTCGATGCCCCTGGGTTAACTTCATTTTGTGGTTTGTAATTTTAAGTTCCACTTTAATTGCATTTAATGATACGGAGTTGTTAGAATATTTTATATATGAATATATTTGACATAGATATTCCATATGTAAATATTGTAGGTCTTCAAACAAAGGGTAAATTTGCATGTCCAGTTTGTGGTCCTAAGATAAAATCTCGTCGTTCAAAAAGCTTAAGAAAGGAGGTGTTTGATGAGTATAGGCATTTCCTCTCTATGAATCACAGGTATAGAACAACTGAAAGAAATATTTTCAATGGGAAGTAGGAGATTGCATTAAACCCATAGAGAATGACACCTCACCTTTGGAAGATGCAATACAATAGAAATCGTCATCATGGTACGTATGGATCATCGTATATGAATTTTTATGTATTTTAATTTTTATTGTGAGTTGTTTGTTGTAGTGGCCATATTTGATTTATGATGTAATTTATTAATTATAAACTAATATTCATGATGTCCATCATGATCATGAAGGCATTAATGGTCTTCCATGAGGAATGAAAAGTTATCCTATTCAATTCAGCAGGTTGCCCTACTATGAGCACCTACAGATTGCTCATTTCTTTGATACAATGCATATTGGAAAGAATGTTACTGAAACCTTATGGTGACTACTAGAGCTAAGGAGGGAGAAATATAAAGTTGTGAAAGTGTGCAAAGACATTCAAGAAAGCAACCATGCAATGAAAGACGTCATCCAATTTCATACCAACAGAGAACAAGTTAATATAAACTCAATTCCATGGATGTTTACGGAGCAACAAAGTAATGTTGTCAAAGAAGTAATGCGAAAAATTAAATTTCCCACTGGTTTTTGTGCAAAATTGAAGAATATCATAACTAAAAAAGGTGATTTTGCAGGGGTCAAAACACATGATTGGCATGTCTTCATCAACGTAATTATTATTGTTATGTCCATATAATTTTTTCTTGTTTGTATACTCTTTTTTTAATAAATGGCGTGGTTTGTATATTGATACAGTATGTTCTACCTCTCTCTCTCCAGGAAAAATTCGACAACAATGTCAAACAAGTTATATATAATCTTGGTAAATACATGAGGTAACTAGCGATTACTTGCATGTGCTTAGTGTTTCTTTAATTCTCCGTATAGTAATTTATATTTGTTTTTTTTTGCACTATTTCAGCATATATTGTAATTTAATGTTTATTTTTGTTAAATATCGTTATTGGTTTTCATCACTTGTAGATGGTTGACATCTAAAGAAATCCATAAAGAATATATAAAGTATTGGAGGAGAGAAATTCCTTGTCTCATGTGTGAAATGCAGAAGCATCTACCATCGGCATTTTTCAATGCACAGGAACACTACCTCATACACCAAGTTGAGGGGATTGATTTGTGTGAACCTGTGCACTCAAGGTCCATGTGGATGGTTGAGAGGCACTTGAAATTTATGAAGGGTTTAGTGAGACAACGAGCACGTGCGGAGGGTTCTATGATGGAAGGATATATGGTATACCAAAAAATGTTGTATTTTAGTGAATATCTTCCTATTTTAGCGTCAAAGCTCAATTTATGTCGCATTTGTGATCCAGACTCCAATAACAAATTTGAAGGGGAGCAACTGAAGGGGAAAGGTAGATTGAGGAAGCTGAAAGGTAATTATTAGCTAGTGGATTTTTATTATATCCTTCATATTCTAATTGTATTTTCTAGTCATAATTGCTTCAATTAAGAGCATATACATATTTGTCAAGAGATTTACACATTTCTTTGATTTTAATGGTTATTTTCATTAAACAATTGGTCGAGAATGGGATGCAATTCATTTATACATCGCAAACAATCTTGACTGGATGAAGGTATGGATTGAACGATGCGTACAATTGGGTCAAGGAATATCATGGGAAGGTGTGGTTTCATTGGTAAAAGCAGCACATCGCAATGGAGATAACAATCTAACAGAAAGGGAAATCGATTTGGCATATGGTGTAAAAGATAAAATGACAAGCATATAATTAATCAAATATCCCTCTAAATCTTTTATTTTGCAAATTACTTATTGACGTACATGTTCTTTTTTTCCATGTATTGTTGCATAAGGACTGAATGGTTGTGTAATAGTTTTGTGTATTGCTTCTTGTAGGTAAAACACCATAAGGCTGTGGTTTACAATGGAGGTAGATATCGGATCAAAAAACTAGATGAAACAAAGAAAACATCAAATTCTGGGGTTTCAGCTGTCTTTAAGGTTACCAATGTTTCATTTAGAACTGACAGACATCTAGAAGTCTTAGAAAATCAATACTATGGGTATTTAGAAGATATTATATAGTGTGACTTTAAATCTTTTAAGGTAGTTCTATTCGTTGTCAAATGGTATAGGTTATGATTGAATCAACGTGATCCTGATAGAACTATTATTGAACATGATAATGGATTTACCATGGTAAAAACAAGGTTGTTTGAGCCAAGAACAGAGCCCTATGTTCTTCCAAGCCAATGTGAACAAGTATTTTAATCAGAGGTTCCAGGTAAAGTGGGCTGGTTGTTTGTTGTGAGACATGATACAAGGGGAAGGCCGGTAAAGTATAACCTAGATAATGGTAATGAAGAGGGTTTTCTGGAAGAAGAATATGATGACAAAGAGCATTATCAACTTGAGTTAGCTGACGATGGTGATCCAATAGAATATGTCCAAGGAATAGTTGAATCAGATGATGTAGCAGACAATGGCGATGAAGATTATTCTGATGATGACATGATGAGTGTAACTGATGATGATGACGATGATGATATGGCCAATCCTTACAATGTCGACTATGTATCTGATGATACAAATGATGACATGGATGAAGAAGATGCTGACATGGATGAAGAAGACGCTGACATGGATGAAGAAGACGATGAAATATATTGAAAGGTAAATATTTAATTAGAACTATTATTTTATCTTATTTTAAAAAAAAAGTGTTACTAACATCATCACCATCACCATCATCTTCATCATCATCATCATCATTATCATCATCATCATTGTCGTCATCATCATCATCATCATCATCATCATCATCATCATCATTTTCATCATCGACATCATCATCATCATCATCGTAGTCTTCATCATCATTGTCGTCATCATCACACATCATCATCTTCATCGTCGTCGTCGTCATCATCACACATCATCATCAGCATCATAATCATCATCATCATCATCATTGTGATCATCGACATCATCATTTTGATTGTTGACATCATCATTGTCATCGTCTTCATCAACATCAAAATTATCACCATCATCATCAACATCATCATCATCAACTTCATCACCATCATCATCATCATCATCATCACCATCACCATCATCATCATCTTCATCATCATCATAATCATCATCGTCATCGTCACGATCAACATCATCATCATCTTCATCATCATCGTCATCATCATCATCGTCATCCTCATGATGATGATAATCATCATCATCATCATCATCATCATCATAATCATAATCATCGTCTTCATCAACATGATAATCATCATCATCATCATTGTAATCATCGACATCATCATTGTCATCATCTTCATCAACATCATAATCATCACCATCATCATCAACATCATCATCATCGACTTCATCACCATCATCGTCATCATCATCATCATCATCACCACCATCATCATCTTCATCATCATCGTCGTCGTCATCATCGTTGTCATGATCAACATCATCATCTTCTTTATCATCATCATCATCATCATCATCATCATCCTCATGATGATGATAATCATCATCATCATCATCAAGATCATCAAGATCATCATAATCATGATCATCGTCATAATCATAATCATCGTCTTCATCAGCATCGTAATCATCATCATCATTCTCATCATCGACATCATCATTGTCATTGTCTTCATCAACATCATAATCATCATGATCATCATCAACATCATCATCATCAACTTCATCATCATCGTCATCCTCATGATGATGATAATCATCATCATTATCATTTTCATCGTCGACATCAACATCATAATATTCATCATCATCATCATCATCATCATCATCGTCATTGTCATCATCATCATCATCGTCATCGTCATCATTTTCATCATCATCATCATCATCAAGATCATCATCATCATTGTCATCATAATCATTATCATCATCATCAGGATCATCATCATCATCATTGTCATTGTCATCATCAACATCATTATCATCATCAACAACATCATCAACATCATCATCATCATCAACAACATTGTCATTATTGTCATCATCGACATGAACATCATAATCATAATCATCATCACCAACATCATCATAATCATCATCATCACCATGCTCACATGCTCACATGCTCAACTTTTCAATCATCCTTCAAAGATATATTTTCATTTATCCAAGATAGGGATATGTCGTTATATAAATGGTTCTTCCCTCATTAATGTGAAGGTTATTTATTCAAGGTAGGATATAATAAACATATCCTAATACTATTATGGCAATTTATATAATATAAAATAACAAATAATAAAAATAAAATACATATAATATAAAATAATATATAATAAAAATAAAATACATATAATATATAATAATATATAATAAAAAATGACAAGTGTATTTGGACATTGCCGCGACTCATTTTGGGCAGTTCAATTCAATTTAGAGGTTTTTGTGAATTTGGGAGTAGGTCTGCTGGAGCACAGGGTTCAAAATTGGAGCTCACGGTTGATAATTAGAGGTAAGGGTTGAGAATCGAAGCTCACCGTTGATAATTGGAGTTCACACTTGAGAATTGGAGCTGACAGTACAAATTTGGAGCACACTGTTCATGTTTTGGAGTTCCAGTTTTGGATTTGGAGCTCATGGCTCAACGGGTAAGCATCATGACCTCCTTTTTTTGGGCATGTTGTGACAATGGTTTTTGGGCATCTTGTGACAAGGGTTTTTGGGTGATAAGGGTTTTTTGTGCATGCTATGATGTTTGCTCCTTTGTGGGACAATCTTGAATGCAGACAGACCCTTCCTCATTTAGTGGGTTATTCAGGGATTCATTTTACAAACCTTCCTACCTTATAAATGAGAAACTCGTTGTTCGGATCATGAACTTAGAATAGGGATTTGCGCCAAACCCCCTCTCGTATCTGTGAGTCACTATTATAGTGATCATTCATTTTGTAGCGCATCTATAGATGTAATTACACAATGTCTCTAGTTTTGCACAGACAGACTTGATCAAAGAAGTACTTCGAAGAGACTGATTATCCGGACCTATCGAATGCTTAAAATAGAACTAGGAAATTGGGGCCCCTGACTACAACTAGTAAAACCCCTCTTAAGGTAAGGAAGGTCAAACTATCTTATGGGAATATTAAGGGAATAAAGACTTCCACAATGAGGAGGTCTTACTTCATAAGGAGGTATTAATTCACCAGACCAGTTCATCCTCATATTGAACCGGTAAGGTCAGATACTACAGGGAATAGAAGCCCTTAATTTTTAGAAGGTAAGAGAAATAAGGGGTAGGGGTTGACTTTCATGTTTCCAGCTTAGGAAAGTCATAAGGAAGGAAAGGAAAGTAATAAATAAAGTAATAAGGGGGTTCCAATCACCCGCCCCACCATAGGGTACCCATTATGGAAGTTCCAATAAAGAGCAGGTCTTAAGGCAGAGAGTGGTACCATATCTAGGGAACGACCTTGGATAAATAAAAAATATACCATAGAGAACAGATCCTCTCAAAGCTAGGACCTTGAAAAACACACTAGTTCGAGGACAAAAGTTTGGGAACAAAGAAGTTGAAATAAGTAGCGACTTTTAAAAAGCCAAGGCAAAGCAAACAATTTCATGGTTGGGGTAGTTATACACCTTAACAAGTTGGAGAATACAACAGAGACAACTATTATGGGAAGGGTCTAAGGTCGACAATTCAATGCCAAAACCCTCAAGGATTGGGGTTAGGAAAATTGGGGTGACAAACTAGGATGCGTGCCCAAAGTCCCGGTTCTCTCTAAAGGTTTTCATCTTGCATCTTAAGAAAGCTGAAGATGCACAATGGGATCTCAAACATAATTGGTGTATAGGCTCAGCACTAATGGCTCTAAAAATGTGGAGAACTTTGTTTGACAAGAAAAGAGATAAGTTAGACATCACCCTAATTTGGGTGTGACTTTAAGGTTTTCCATTTGACTATTGGTTTTTAGATGTTTTTAGGGGCATTATAAATATTGTGGGGGAGTTTGTTGCGACAGATATGTCATTTAAAAAATTCAGACAATATGAAATTTTCTCGCATTTTGGTTAGACTAAACAACCATGAGGGTCTAAAGGAGGATATTGTAATTGAGCACAAATTTATTATTTCTATCATTCAGACATCATACTATGAGGGGTTTCCATTTAGGTGTTGGCGGTGTCATAAATACAACAACTTACGAGGTTCATAACTTTAGACCTAGGTCTTCACATGGGGATTTTAAACATATAGTAAAAGGATTGGGACAAAATCCTCAAACCTAGGGAACTGGGAAGCAGAAGGGGTGAATATCAAACCTCTAAAAGGCACAGGAGAAATTCAAATATGATATGGCAGCTGGGAGACAATCCACCTTTGTTGGGGTTCTTAGAGTAGTGAGAACCCTAGCCATGTTTTGTTATAAGCAAGAAACTAGAACCTAACCCCTAGATCATTGAAGATAATTATAAAATAATAATTTTTTTTCTACATACCTATTAATATCATCGTCAAAAAAATTTGTCCATGAGGACAGAGTTCAAGAACTCTGTCCACATGAACTATATCTCACAAAAGATAACAAGTGTTCAACCAAGCAATGGTGATGACTCGTGCTATTATGCCTCACTAGTTTGAGATGTTGCAACCCCATGAAACATAATACCATGAGTCGTCCCCATTATTAGCGAACACTTATTAGCTATTTTAGAGTTAGTGAATTGAAAGTGGCTAGTTCAACGGAAAAAATAAAGGTAATAAGTTTGACTAAATAAACTATTTTGATAATTGTACCTACATCTTCCACTATTTTGATAATTGTACCTAATAAACTATTTTGATAACGGTGACGATTCTTGGTATTTTGTTTCACAATTTTTCCATGTTGCAACCTAATGAAACATAATACCAAAAGTCATCACCATTATTAGCCAACACTTATTAGCTATTTTAGAGTTGGTGAATTGAAAGTGGCTAAGTCAATGCAAAAAAAAAAGGTAATAAGTTTGGCTAAATAAACTATTTCGATAATTGTACCTACATCTTCTTTGATGGGGCTTCAGCCAATCAAATTGGAGGTATAGGTGTTCATCTTTTGATCACCCAAGACCACTATTTTTGCTTCAAATTGGGTGTTGGTCTGAGTACAAACAACAAATTTGAACTGCTTTTTTTTTTTCATCCTCTGCAACTTCCCTTTTCCAATCTCTCTCAAGAATGTTTGTGTTCACACACATTTCTTACCTTCAGTTGAAAACACCATTGGTTCTCTTTTATAGTACTCTTACTGTATAGTTCCTTCTTCAAGAGACACTTCTCTTAGTTAAATGAGAACTCCAGTTCTCTTATGTACACCTCCCATGTACATATATGGCTGTAGCAGTCTTTTTCCTTCTACTAACTTCGTTGTTACAGTCCACAATGTTCTATTTCCAGAACAATCATACTCCTTCTCTAAAAATGGAGTTTCTTTCCTTGGTCTACCATTTCTTCCATAACTGTATCATTAGTTAAATTGAAACAAAATAAAATTTCAATTTATCTCGATCAGATTTTCAGATCTGAACTTGCTATAAGCTCCTACATTACCAGGGAATAACTTTACTCAGAATTCTCCTCCATACTCTGTCACTGTCATCAGCCTTCTTGCTTTTGTACCTGCAATATTAAATTTATAGTCAGCATAACATATATTCTATGCCTTCAAGATCCTTGATCCTGTTCATCCATATACCAATGGATCATCCTCTGCTTGCATTCTGCTCCTTCTTGTCCACCCTTTCACCTTCTATTGTCTGCTTCCAGGATCTTCTCATCTCTACCAATCTTCTTCAAAGAGAAAATCAAGCTCTGATACCAATTGATGTAGGCACCACCTGCCATAACTCTATGCAGACCTTATTTTTACAAAAACCCTGTTCAGAAAGTGAATTTTAGGCTTACTCTCCAACCTTGACCAACTGTCACCAAAGTTGGTAGTTCTACTAGCTTTAGCAAAGACTCTTAAACAAAATAAACAGCAATTTCATAAGGATTCTAATATATGGTTTATAAACCACTTATGGAGAATATTTTGGAGGTCCCACTATACACTTTGGACTTTTCCGTATTGAACAGGAACCATCAGATCCTAGAGATTGGATTCCAACCAATTTCAAAGTCGTATTGAATAACTCTTACGAGAAAACATAACCTCGTTAATCTCTGTCCACTCTAATTCTCCGTAATGCATATTTACTGTGGATCAAACATAACTTGCATACGTTTTCTACTAATTACGCATAGTGACTTCCTAATAGATTGGTAACTGTATATTCACAAGCTTTAACTGTGATTCCATTGAATACGAAGGAACATGTAATAACTTACAATTTTGTATAGTCGTCTTCAAGTTGTAAATCGATTCCTCCTGAGCCATTCATAAAGTTTATTCCTTTGTATGCGTACAACAAAATGAATTTCAATGCAAGGGTTTCAAATTTCTCCAAATCTGTCAAACCTATTATCACCGGGCAGCTTGATACAAATGCTTTCCTTTTAAGTAAACACAGTAAAAAATTTTGAACACAAAGGTTTTTAACACTCAGAAAATAAAAATAAAAGCAATTTTATTTCCTCCATTGAAAATCTATAACAAAACTTTACTATCCATCTGCAAACCCTTAGTTTCTCTCTTCCCTCTCTGTCCTTCTCGAGCTACCCAAGCTTCTGTGAGCTTCCTCACCTCAAAACGAGCTAACAAAAAGCTCCTCGAGCTAACCTAAGCTACCTAACTAAATGATTTGGATCTGCATTAAATAAACCTCCAGTTCTATTCTAATTCTGTTTATAGATCCTATAATTAAGGAACAAAGTCCTTAATAAACTCAACTGACCCCTATGAGTCATCAGTGACTCACTAACAAACTAACAACTCTTATCCAAACATTTACAAGTGGAAAGGACAAGTGTGCTCTTCTAGATTATTCAATTTTTAATCAAGATAAAAGAATTTACAAGTGTTGAGACCCTAGGTCTCTCAATTCATATTAATTTGATCAAGCCATGGATGAATTTGTTTCCATGAGCCTATGCTCTTGCATCACAAAGCAAGTTGTGTTTTAATCCAAATAGTGTTATGATGTATAGGAATCCTACAAACCTAATTGACTCGATAATGAAGTAGGTTTAGAGTCTAGATGTTTATATTTCTAGGTTAATTTGTTTTTGAATTGAAGTGTCATGTGTGTGGCCTGTGCATTCCCGCATTCACTTGGTCAATTTAGTACGGATTGGGACGAATTGACCATTTTTTTACCGATCCATTTAGTCATACCCTGATTTGATTGGTTCGGTACCAAACTTGTCACTCCAATCATTTCAAAGGATGAGTTAGCTCGGTTGGGGGTCAACTCGGCTGACTCAGCCACTCGGTTGACAACATTGAAAGGCTAAAGTACAATGGCCACAAGCATACATTTGAAGCTTATGAAGCCTACCCAATTCATGTTAGAAAAAGGAAATGCAAGCAATAAGTTAGAATGGAGACTTGTATGTAACCAAAAGAGGGGAATACATTAGAATTTTTAGGGCTACCAAATTCCCACACCTATTAACCAAACTCATTCTTGACAAGATTTTTCTTTAACAATTTATTGGCTTACAAGTCTTTCCAAGTGTTTTTTCTTATAAGTCTTTCCATGTTTTTTTGCTGGTATTTTCCTATGCTTATGCCAAAAAAAATTTGGCCACGGTATAGGTAGAACCAAATAGGTATTTCTCAGACCTGTCTTCCTCCAGGGAAGGGAGTTTGGGAAGGCTAGAGGAAAGTAGACATCTAGTAGGTCTATACGGGCTAGATCAACTAGATGTCAAAAGATCAAAATAAAATTTGACAAATGCATGCTTTTTTTTCTCCAAGGAGGGGGTCCATGTTCCTATGATGATGAGACAGTGGGAGACATCGACGTGCCTTTACGGTACCAACACCTAGTGAAACAATGGGTGCCTAGCGATCTTCCTAAAGTAAACACTGATTTTTGTGTGAATGAGAGGATATATAGAATTGCATCGTCCTCATTGCATGGATTGGGCTTGTTTTGCATGGACGACATAAAGGTTGGATACGGTATATGTACAGAATTGATGGAGTATGTTGGAGCCTGTTACAACTACAATGATTAGATGCGCCTGGTCCAATATACATGAAGTATGCATAGATATGGGTTGTCAGCGAATTATATACAACTGAAAGACAAATCTCAAAATAAAGGAGCAACGATGTACATGGACGGAAGGCCAAAAACAATCGGTAATATTGCAGGGTTTATAAACAGTACACAACCAAGGTCTACATTAAAGAAACCCAACTACATATTCGAGTAGCGTGAAGGAAACCATGTCTTTGTATGTGCAATTAAATCAATAGCTGCTGGCGAAGAACTACTTATTGATTACAATTTGAATCATGTAGATACAAACAATGTTAGTATGGTTGTGGTACAACAAACAATTTAACCACCCTTTTATTAATTATTTTAACGTCTATAGGAATTGTTGCTAGCATATAATTGAAATTATCTACTTTTCATGTTTCCTTATGTAACTTTTAGTATGTTTTTGATGCAGGGTTCTCTCAGGGGCACCTCCATCTCCATAGATGATTGTCGACCCGAGTCAAGGCAGCAGGTATACATCGATATTGCTAATGTAATATTAAATTTAGGATGGACATAAAGATACATTGTTATGTATTTTCATTAGCATATTAGGTTCCTTTATATAATATTATTGATTTTCCATGCAGAGTGTTGATCAAGGAATCCAACTGGCTATTGATCAGCTGACTACAACATCAGGGCAACAACCAAACATGAATGTAATTCTCCATTTCAAATACTTTAAAATCATAAACATATCTATTGTGATGCATTATGTTTATTTTTTTATGTAATATTTCGCTTTTATGGTTGCGTTCATGATGGTAATGTTGTCTACCTTTTTTGCAGATTGACCGAGGAAACTCCCCAGCTGTTGATCAGATGACTGGAGACTCTAGGCAACCATTTAATCTAAATGTAATTCCACATTCTAAATACTTCAAAAATGTACACATATAAAACATGTAGCATAGTGTTTATTTTTGTTTTTGTTCTGTATTTGTTAGCTTATACATATTGCATTCATTGTGATAATGTTCTCTACATTTTTTTGCAAGTGGTTGATTGAGGTAAATCCCCATCTGTTGATCAGACCACGCCCTCGGCTAGGCATCAGGTAATCCTAGATGTAATCCCTAATATAATTATTTGCGCACAATATATTTTCAAATACTAAGCAATTTTTTATATATTTCAATTGCAGACAGGGGATTCTATTTATCAAACAGCATCTCAAAAATCTTTACAGAATGAGATCTCTTGGTTGATGAGAGATAGTGAAATTAGAGAGTCTGTAGACCCATTTAGGGTGCTACAAAGGACAAGGGAAAAACAAAATGAGGAACTGATTCATCTGAAATTGGTAGTTCCACTAATAGAAGGGCTCGAACAAAGGATTCAATTGTTGTTACAGCAACGTAAAAAAGTGGACGTAAGTTATCGAATAAAAATGTAAATTCAGTTATAAATACTTTATAATATTTGATTTTATATGTTGTGGAACTTATAATACAATGGGTTTAATTTACAGCGGGCTATGAAGATTATCAGTGGTGGTTAAGGCAATGTTGGTCCCAGTGACCAAACCACTTCACGTACACCACATACCGCTCCCATATTGTCCACTGAACAATCAGCAACATGCTCTATGACACCGCCGAGGGCAGCGGAGGGTGCAACCAATGTTGCCCCACCCACAATAGATGCTGCAGAAGAAGGGGTGGATGCAGGGCTAGATAGAGATGTGGAAGCATTTCCTAGATCTTCTCGTGTGACTAGCACTGGTTCAATAAAGTGTACATTTTTGGTGAATGAAGAACTGGTTCCAATAAAGATAGAGAGGATTCCAAGTCATTATAGATTGTTCAATTTAGTTTTTATAATTTGTGTCTAATATACCGATAATATTTTCTAATGATGGCAATAATGTTTTGTAGGAAATGATATATTTTATAAACACATGAATGATTTGGCCTTGGAGATCTTCGGGCCCACCATCCACACAATGTGGAATAAGCAGCCAAAAGCTTTAAAGGATGATCTGACTAATCACTTGGTTAGTCTATTCGGAAAAGATACATTTGATACATCGAAGGTACTACAGAAGGCTAGAAAATATCTAAAGATTGTCCGAGACCAATATAGGGTTCACCTAGAAAAGAACCCTAGGTATGAGCGCCCTCCAATGATTCCATATATGGAGTGGAAAGCCCTAGTGAAAGATGGAAAAGAGAAGGGCCTGAGAAAATCAGGAAAGACACCACCAGGTGGAATAGGGAGGTATGCAATACATTCCAAGATGTAGTGGTAAGCCTTATTATTACTATTTTTTATATCAATTTTGGTACATAGACTAATGTATTTAAAAAATTAATTAGGCTCTCGGATACATATAAGGCCACAAAGGAAAGAATTGAAAAAATTGGCCAACACAAGCTTGGGCCTGGTGGTTACTCCAACTTGGTGGCCCGATATGTAAGTATCGCAAAACATAAATCCGCATCCAAATATCATACAGATTATTATTTTTGTTTTGTTCTGACAAAAGTATTTAAAATTAATGACATCATGGAAATATGAAGGCCGACCGGGTCAAAGAATTGCCCAGTGCAGATTACATGAAGCTTGGCTTCGAACATGGCTTTGACGTCGTTGTTGAACACCGGAGAAGCTTGTCTATGAATACTGCACGATCTTCTGCTGATCCATCTGGTGCCCAGGTATGTGAAAACTATATAGTTTAATGATAATTTATTAATGCTCATGCAATTTGTTCCTTATAAATAAACTAACGTAAATTATTTATTCCTCTTTGTGCAGGAAAGTAATGATCCCGTTCATGTCGGGGATGTAGTACATGACCAACAAAATGAAGATCATGCTTCTCATCCTGGTAATGAATTTATTAATGTGCTACTATTTTTTATAGACCATTTCAGATGATGAACATTAATTCTAATTCTACACAATTCAACTACATTGCATGTAGCTGCAGATCATAACACGGAACAGGTTGGGCCAGTATGAGATAATGTTGAACATGTTGATGTGCACATGGCAGGTAAAAACACACATTCGTAATTTTTTTTAAATGAATTACTCATATTTATCAAAATATAAATATATTAATGAAATATTTTAACATTATTGCAGAAATTCATCGCCCCTCGTCTAAAGTTCAACCTTACGAGCAGACTAGTAGGGATACCGATGATCAGATTCCCGAAGATGTGACTCTAACTAGATATTTAAAGAGAAGAAAAGTAAAAAGGAAGAGACTAAACAAATTTTGAGTAATTCTTATTTATAAAAAAAAATAATTTTTTTTTCCTCTGTTTTATGAATGAATGCTTTATTGAATTGTTTACTGATATTTTTTTTCTGCCATTGACTAAATTAATGTTTTAATGAATGAGTTAATGAATGGTTTTTTCAGCTGTTGAATGATTGAATGGTTTAATTAATGTTTTAAAGAATAATTTAATGAAAGCATTTTTCAACTATTGAGAGAAATAATTTGCATTGAAGATGCATTGTTATTTGCATTGTGAAATAGTGAAATAAATTGTTATTTGCAAGTATAGGCATTGGGTTTGGGGATTTGAGAGTGATGTGAGGGGGGGGAGGGTCCATAAGATCTTCCACCTTCACCTGGTTAGTCTTGTTTAGTAGAGAATATTAAATTATTCTCGAAATAGCGAGGAGCTCAATGAATGGTAAGGAAGAATACATTAAAAGACATCTATTTCTATATTTTTACTGTGTAATTTTCACTATTGCTATTTGACTCCTCCATTGGAACTTGTTACAGATAGCGTTGAGAAACATTTCCATAGTTAAGAGGAAAGAAAAGGAGTCTTGATTAGATCGATGGCCTTATATACATAGTATTTTTGGTTATCCATGTTTTATCAGGTGATATATTCTTAACAATTAATTTACTTGAATAGTTGAATAGTATTGTAATTTACATTGTAATAGAAATGTATTTATTTAGATTGTTTTTGTTATTTTCATGAACAAACATAATTATATTTGATGGGTCCTAACATGAAACTATTGCAACAAGACACAAAATGAAGTATGTTGAATGATGTTTTGAAAGGTAAAGCATAAGAAGACAGTGTGAAGATCCAGAAATCAAGGTATAAATATGTTTTCTTTTGTTTGGTTGAGCTGTGTATTGGGTATTTATGCATGTGCACACACATACATTTAGTTGATGATGATGATTACCATACAATATAGAGGCGAACTTTGTTATATCTGATCTAAACAAATGCCTTAAATATTTTTATTTATCGTGATAACTAGCCCCTTGGTAATACTTTACCAATACCATATAGCTAGGACAACAAAACTTTAACAATACCATATACCTATCTCTCTCTCTCTCAGGTATGTCCATTGTTTCGTTAGTGACTTGTCTCCTAAGAGACAAAGTGTGACCGTATTATAAATATGAGTATAGAAATTAAGGAATGTCTAAACCACATTGTTTTCTTCTATTTGTGCCAAGATAAGAGGAGCATCCAGGATAATTGGTATTGACACAAACTCAAACAAGTTTTCTAAAGGTAAATGCTCTCTTTATTAGAATAACTGTTAAAATTTACCTAAAATTTAATATGCGAGTCTTAGGCTCTTAGCCTGCTAAGTTGGGTTGTTGTAGCTCTTGCTAAGAATTGTTAAGTTGCTTTTGCTTACCTCTAGTGCTAGTTGGGTCCTGAAAGGCACTACATTTCAAAGATAAGGTGTTGGTCCTGAAAGACCTTACCTTTGCAGGTACTGGTCCTAAGCCAAGGGTTGGTGTTGAAAGGAAGTAAAGTCGTAGTAGAAGTTTGAAGGGTTGGCCATGAAAGATAGTAAAGTCCTGAAAGGTCTTACCTTTGCAAAAGTAAGGTACTGGTCCTGAGCCAAGGGTTGGTCTTGAAAGGTAGTAAAGTCCTAGTAGAAGTTTGAAGGGTTGGCCCTGAAAGGCAGTAAAGTCCTGAAAGGTCTTACCTTTGCAAAAGTAAGGTACTGGTCCTAAGCCAAGGGTTCATCTTGAAAGGCAGTAAAGTCCTAGTAGAAGTTTGAATGGTTGGCCTTGAAAGGCAGTAAAGTCCTGGTAAAAGGGTTGTCTTGAATTGTCTTACATAAGCTCAAGAGGTAGTATGCTTGTTAAAAATGTTGCTTCTTACTGAAATTTCAACCCTAGTCAGTCAAGTAAATGTTTGAGGCAAGTTACCCTTAACATTTTATTTGTTAATGGAAATGTAATCGCAGACCACAATTTATGAGCCTAACTCACTAGGATAGTAGCATGAAAATTCTATGGAAGTAATTATTCAGGAACAGAATGCACTATTAGTTAGATATACCAAAATATATAATGTTCGCATCCCTTAGATAAAGGGTTTGACTATTTGCATTACATACACTGCAGCCAAAACCCTGGGAGTGACACACTACATCAACCCAAAATAGCACAAGAAGCCCATTCAAGAGGTATTTCTACTTCAGATTATGGTTGTATATAATAACTATCTCTCTAACACAATTATCTCCAAGCTCATATTATGGTTGTATATAATAGTCATCTCTCTAACACCTATTAGCTACAAAGCTCATGGGAAGATAAACACTTTGGAAGGTGATAAGAGACATGGTGGATGGCGGTGTGGATTACAGCTTTGAATGCATTGGAAATACAGATATATTGTGCCAGGCCTTTTTGGCCACCCATGATGTAAAATACCCTTTATACTCTTTTTTCAACTTTATTGTGACTCATACAAAAAGATACCTTGGACAAGGACATCAACACCTTCTGCAAGAGAGTAAGGTATTGCAAGTTTAAAATTAGTTTTGTTTTTACTTTTTTTTGGGTTTTATATGAAACAACATTTAAGATAGTTCAGTTAGGGTTAATTCTAATAGCTATCTTTATACAGGGAAAAATCTCAGAATAATGGTGAGGTACCATTACTTAAACAAGCCCCAATCATGGGAACATACTCAACATACTTGTTTTTTGCAGGCCTGCAATCCATGACTGAGGAGGAATTGACCACAAACAATGAACCATGTTGCTCAGAGAAATTTGACAAAATTGGCAGCTCTTTAGTGTTTTCTCTCCAATCCATCATTGATTGTTCAGAAACTTGCTAATTCTTCTTGCCTGTAATCTCAAACTCAGGTTTTTTCTCACTTGTATTCTCAAACTCAGCTCCCAAAATGTCTAACAATTTTGAATGTAAAGACTCTCTCTTTGAGCCCTTTGACACACTCCACATATTAACCTTTGCTCGATCATCTGAGCTGCTTGTCAACTCACCAATGTCTGGTCCAAATAAGTTTCCTTCAGTGGTCAAATTCTAGGCTGAAACCAATGTCTATTAATTAAAATTGTCATGGATACTGTTTGAATATGAATGGTAGGAAGTGTGGGAGACATTTGCCACCATACACACTCTTTTTGGTCAAATTGGCCTAGTTAAACCACTATCCTAAGTATAATTGACATTAATTGACATCATCCAGTCACACCCACGCCTACCTACAGTCAAGGAGGCTAACTTAGCCTTATCCTACAGTCAAGGAGGCTAACTGGATCACTCTGGGGGTGATCTAAGTGATATTAATGCACCTAATTGCTAACTGGTGGTTACAATCAGTTCAACCAGCCAGTTAAGGCACCTCCTCTCATTAAATATATTATTTAATGATTATTTATTATTATTTAATGATCTGGAGTCAACAGTGGCGCCTCCACCAACTTCTGATGATCAGTTCAGCTTCAGTTAACCTCATTGAGGTTCATTGAAGTCATTGAAGCACTAGAACTTGATGGTTGGCTTGATATGACATGTGTTTGATCTCTTTCAGTTGAGATTCAGTCATTTATTGCACTCCGACTTCAGTTAGGGTTTGGTGAGTCAATTAGGGTTTTGGTCAAGTGGTCAACAGAGTGTGAACCGTGGCTTATAGTCAGTTAAGCTAGACTCACTCATTGAATTCGAATGAACTCCTAAGGTATTCGAAATCCTCATTGATTCAAGCAATTTCTTGACATTGTTATTGTAACTATTCATTGTTTATTGAATATACAAAGAGGAAACCATTCTGGTTTCGATTAACACCATTTCTGAGTTATTTGTTGATTATTTCTTGATGAGATTGATTATTTGTTCCTATATCAATGTGCAATATTAATATGGTATCAGATCTTACGGTAGGACGAAGCTCTATCTCTCAAAAACAAGCTTTTTGACAGATTTATGCATGAAATTTCAGCAATAGCTCAAAAATCCAGCATTGCACCAGAAGCCAAGGCTTACCACTTAATACCCCAAGTAAAGAACTTGTTGATCAAGCTTGCTTGATTGACTATGCTGGGTGTGATGAAAGCCTAAAATGTATAGGCTGATTGACCTTATGTTTCCCTTTTTTGTTTTGATTTGCAGGTTTTAACAGGTACAACTTTGAATGGACTCATCAATCCCTCTTCTCACCCCATTCACAAGCTATTCGGAATGGAAGTTGAATATGATTGCATCTCTTCAGAAATGAGGTATCTATGAGGTGTCTATTGGACTTGGAAAAGAGTCTTATGAGAATGAGAATGATTGGCTAAATGACGGTGACAAAGCTTTTGGAGCAATATGTCTGGCCCTTTCTCCTAGCTTGCGCTACCTTATTGGTTCTGTTGAATACCCAAAGGATCTCTGGAAAAAATTAGACAGAACCTTTGGCAAGCACAATGAGGATCATAATAGAAATTTATAAATCACATCCAGAACCACAAGAGTTCTTTACTCAAAATTCTTAGCCTCTACTCTCTCTGATGAAGTTGTTCAAGATGAAGATGAAGCAGAATCTTCTACACATTCAATTCGAATTGAAGAAAGTCTCCATGTAGTGACTCCTTCTCCTGATGCTCTGGAAGTTCATGAGATCTCTGATATATCTTCTCCTCATATTTCTGAAACAGAAGAAGACATTCAAATCTCTAGTATTGAAGAAAAATACTGCTGCACTTCCATGCAAACATTCACCAGTGATTTTCCTTTGAATTTTGTGCAAAATTTACCAGTAATTGCTTCCGAAAGTGAAGAGAAATTTGATTTTTCTCCCTATAATGTTGCTTCTGGTGTGAAAATATGTAAAAACTTGGATATTTTGGAAGAAATATCAGAATATAAGAGTGACACATTCTCTCCCCATGATCTAGATCTTCCAGCAAAATCTTGCAGGATTGCATGCACCAAAATTCAGAATTTTGAAGAAAAAGACAACTGTGCATCCACCGTCTCGGTTGAACATACTTTTGGATATGATATGAACCTTATTGGATCTGATATGATCTTATTTGGATCTGATATGATATTTCTTGGTTCAAAATTTCAGGTTCATAAACCTTCAGTACTGCTTGTAGCTGTTCTCATCAACGGTGTGAAGAAACAAGTACCGCAAGTCTTCTACAAAACTGCGGCTAGGGATTTGATTTCATTTCACAGTTTTGGATTTGTTGTGAAATTATTTAGATCTGATTTACATTCTGATATGATATTATTTTTTTCATGTTTTAAAATCCAAGAGCTTTCAGTCATGCTTGTAGCTACTCTCACCAATTCCGGTGTGAAAAATCAAGTACCGTAGTTCTTCTTCAATTTTGCTACTGGGGATTTGGTGTTAGTTTCCTCTTATGAGGTTGCTGATATTTTATTTTTTGAATAATTAGATATTTCTGAAGCTATATCAGATTATGGAGCTCATGCATTCACTCTCCAGAGTCCCAGGGATTCTCTACCTTTGGTCACATGCTCATCTCCTCACAGAACTAGTAAAGAGGAAGACATTCTGCATCCACTTGGACACTTGATCCTAAGAATTGGGGATGATTTTACCACTCATGGTTTTATTTTCAAGGCTACAACATATCAGTTTCTTGATTCTTCCACACATGGTTCGAATCCTTAGGAACCTTTGCTCTTTCTTTAGATGATTTCAGCTGCTCTACATGGGTCCAGTTTTCACCGTGCAGCTGTTTATATTTCTGATTTAGTTGAGTGCATTGTTCTTATGCCAAAGTGGAAGATTCCTCTAGACATTCATTTAGTTTGGATTCATAGGTTCACATGCACAGTCTTAGGATGCTGCTTCATAGAAGAACCAATTCTTGATTTACTGCTTAGTTTGAGGGGGGGTATTTTTCCCATGAGGTTTTCCCCGTTTCCTTGGTTATATTAAGTAGTTACTTTATTGTACAGGGTGAACTATGGCCTTTTTTGCTAGGGCCCTAGAATTTTTATGCATCTATGTTTTCTAAATCTTCCTGAGTATAGCTTAAGGGGGGGTGTTGGAGACGTTTACCACCATACACACTCTTTTTGGTCAAATTGGCCTAGTTAAACCACTATCCTAAGTATAATTGACATTATTTGACATCAGTGGAGCATTAATTGACATCATCCAGTCACACCCACTCCTACCTACAGTCAAGGAGGCTAACTTAGCCTTCTCCTACAGTCAAGGAGGCTAACTAGAGCACCCCGGGGGTGATCTGAGTGATATTAATGCACCTAATTGCTAACTGGTGGTTACAATCAGTTCAACCAGTCAGTTAAGGAGCCTCCTCTCATTAAATATATTATTTAATGATTATTTATTATTATTTAATGATGTGGAGTCAACAAGGGTGCCTCCACCAACTTCTGATGATCATTTCAGCTTTAGTTAACCTCATCAGGGTTCATTGAAGTCATTGAAGCACTAGCACTTGATGGTTGGCTTGCTATGACATGTGTTTGATCTCTTTCAGTTGAGATTCAGTCATTTATTGCACTCCGACTTCAGTTAGGGTTTGGTGAGTCAATTAGGGTTTTGGTCAAGTGGTTAACAGAGTGTGAACCATGGCTTACAGTCAGTTAAGCTAGACTCACTCTTTGCATTCGAATGACCTCCTAAGGTATTCGAATTCCTCATTGATTCAAGAAATTGCTTGACATTGTTATTGTAACTATTCATTGTTTATTGAATATACAAAGAGGAAACCATTCTGGTTCCGATTAACACCATTTCTGAGTTATTTGCTGATTATTTCTTGATGAGATTGATTATTTGTTCCTAGATCAATGTGAAAGATTAATAGGAAGCCATTGAGCAATCCATGACTATGGAATTATAAGCTAGGATAAAGGATCAAGATGGAGGATAATTCCATACCCTTGTTACTCTTGTCATTTTTCTTGCATTTCCCTAGTAAGAGGAAACTACTTGCATGAATGATAAGCATGTGATTGATGTTGTTTTCTTTGCATAAGTGACTAGAACATTAAAATGGAATTGTACATGTAAGTGAATGAATTATTGGAGATTGCATGAATTAGTGACCATATTGAGACATATTATTCATGATAATATGTTAGGTATTGAGTGATGATAGTGCCACATAAGGGATATGAATAGCTTATTTCCTATACTCAATGATTATTACCTAATAATATAATTTGGTTGTTGATGTACCTATGAAACCAAGACTGATGATGTTGATGATATTGTTGCTATAATGATCTACCCATGAATAAGGGTATTGCCAACAACCATCAAATGTAAAAACAAGGGTATCGATGGAAACCATGAAAGGTATGAGTTGGTTATGTTAATTTTCTTAAGTACTGAAATGGGATTTGGTAAGAGTCCCTCAACCATGTTTAATTATATGAATTGATCTATTTATGCTAGCTTTGGGAATTTTGAATGCATGTATGAGTATCTTATTTCTAGGTAGAGCACGGACCAAGTTTTGAATCTTTGATTCAATAAAGTTTGTTAAATTCTTTCATATATTCATATAAGTGTGTGTCATAGTTGAAGTGGTTAATAGTAATAACCAAGGATTATGAGCGGTATACTCATGTTGTGGATGTGATGCCATGTGTGAGACCATGAGGATGTTGGGTTATGATTCCTTTAATGTTGCACAAGAATCCCATGAACCTTCTATTGATGTTGTCCTAGCATGAGACCTATTTTCCATCATGAAGGGAGAAAGTGAACTCTTGATGTTGCAATTGGGTGAAGAAGGGAGACACCTCGAAAATGAACAATTAAAGAAAGTAATAATAATAATATAATGACAATGCAGATGTGTAACGATTGATGTGTCGATGCATGATTTGAGTTAGCATAACCTTTGGAAATCATCTTAAGAATGTTGTTTGTTCTATTGTTACATGCATAAGTGATAATTCATTGCATAGAAATTCCAACAAGTGATTTTATATTTGAGTTATTCTATGTAATTCTAGATTCATTTCATACTATTGAGGTTATGCAATGAAGAAATTAAATGAGGAAATTTCCATTAACTGCTAGATGTTTGAGATCTATGTTAGTAGGACATGTTGTAGGTGGATTCATATGATGATGGAAGCGACAATAATACCATGAAACGATAGAAAATACTATTACCTACAAATATTTAGTCAACATGAGGGTAGCCTCATAGTTAACTAAAATACTGATTCTTTGTGGAAGACAGTTGAAATTTTAGAATTGCAATTTTAGATTTAGGTTTTGCTAATGAATTTTGATGGCTTCTTTGGTTGATTTAGATTTTTGTCAAGCGGACACACCATAGGAATATTATGTGTTGATTCCTACAAGAGACAAAATATATGAGCATGATTTCATAGTTAATCTTTGGATTTTATTTTTTAAATCCATCAACAGGTGTCTCTTTTTCGAGGTGCTTTTGACACTCCGGTAAACACATCCGACGACCGTGTCATGACTTCGACGCTTCCACCCGTCAGACGACCAACGGTTAAAGTGTCAGACCGCATTGGAAGGTCGACTCTTCCAGTGTCGAATGGCGTCGGGTATCCGACACTTTCTGGATAAAAATACCAACGACGACACCATTCCTCTGATACTTTCATTTGTTGGAATGCCGATGCTTCAAGGATCGAAGGACGTCGGATGTCCAACACTTTCTTGATAAAAAACCGACGATGCCTCCATTCCTACAACAATTCTGTCCATCAGACTGCTGACGCTTCAAGGGTCGGAGGACGTCATATTTTCAACAGTCTATGCAATTTTGATTGGCACTTTGGAAGGAAAAACGATCGAATATGTGACACAATGGTCTGTCAGATCTTCGACCCAAATTAGTAGAATGTCGAATATCTGACGTTACGCCACCAAAGGAAAAAAAAGTGTATGTGTCGAAAGGCCGACTCTTAAGTGTCGAATTCTAGACATGCAAGGTGTCAGATTTTGAGTTGAAATTCTGTTGTGACGATTATGGATGTGCCTTCAATGAGCAGCCAATTTGGGGGTGCGGATCCCTTCAAGGTAGAATTTAACTTTGACATCCCCTTATTTGAAGGAAATATATATGCATATTGATTCCCGTAAATAGAACATCTTCTAGGAAGCATGCTATGTCACCTAAATTGATGACTTACAGAGCTTAGAGTGATTTAATAGTCCTCCTTAACAGCCAAAATATTGTTCTTTACCTTTTTCCTCAAAACTTGACTGTTTCCACACCTTTATTTCTACTTGCATGTTTCCTCATTTTCCTACCTTCTGCACTTTAGTTTTTGCACCTTACTCTTCCGCACCAGGTTATGGAAATCAGAAAACTTCATTTTATGACTTCTCGACTTTAAACTTTCCACACTTCTACATCCACACTTCCACATCCACCCTTCCGCACTTTTGCACTTCTTCGCCTTTCCACCTTTCTGGTTCGGAAATTGGAACTTGGCTTCTCAAATTTTGAAACTTGACTTTCTGCACTTCTCCACTTTCCCGGATTCCAGCTTCCGCTTTTCGACTTCAGAAGTCAGAAATCCTACTTTCTTTATTTTCAAACTTTTGAAACTTTTGCCTTCCCACTCCTGCAAGCCTCTTCTCAATCGTTGATATTATGGGGGGTTAATCATGACCTTCGATATGTATTTCAAATGTGGATCTTTTCCTCAACCATTGATCTCTTTCGTGGAATGTTTTCTGGCCGTTGATACTTGATGAAATACGGAACAATGTTTAACTTTGCAGATCTAATTTCTTTTGCTGCGAAACAAGACTGCAACCATTGACCTTTTTTCAACCTTCAATTCCCACCATATGATCTGGGAAATTTGTTTTAACTCAGTGTACCTTTTGTTTATGGAATTCCTTCTCAGCCATAGATCTGGTTCAGTTATGATCTCGACTGTTCAATCTACATAGACTTTAAACTTCGGTCTTCATTGATTATTGCATTGTGCAATTTCACTCCATAACCTGCAACAAGGTTAATTACACACACACATTTCATTAATGAAATCCTCAAGGGTTGTTTACCTGATTCCCCTTCAATTTATAAAAGAATCGATTAATCAATCTTTGTTTCTCCCACTTCCAGAAACCTTGAATTCATACATAGGATTCTCACACATTAACGGAGAATTTATCCAAACATTCAGTTCATGAAATTACACATTAAGACTGAATTCCATTCATACATAGAGAGATATGCTGAAATAGGATTTTTCTTCATTCACAAAAGGAAATTGTACATTCAGTTTGTCTCAGAATATGCATTCTGGCCTCCTAAGGCCCGATACATATTTGATTGGCCTTTATTGACTCCTACAGGCCCTACTAACCTATACCTATCTATGTCTATCCTTTGTATCTCTTCCTTCTATATCCTCTGCCTCGTAGGCTTACACATTTATACATAACAAGATTCATGAACCATTCCGGTTCAGATCCTTAATCCACTCAACAACATGCTTAATTAACTCAACTATCAAATATATCCTATGACTCACTACCTCTAATTAGGGATTTGTTACATGATTCATCAATTGACCCAATGACTCACTCATCTCACTAATCTCACTCATACAAAGAGCGTGTCAAAGTAGAATTGGAACGAATGATGGAGGTTGGTATTATCAAACCAGTTGAAGAATCAAAATGGATCAGTCTGATGGTGGTGCAAGACAAGAAGACCAAATAAATTAGAATTTGTGTCAAGTTACGAAAGTTGATGCAAGTTTTCATGGCCCGTTCCCAACACCATTCACTGAACAAGTAATAGAAGGAGTCGGAGGACAGGAATATACTCATTCACAGATGGATTTTCAGGATACCATCAGATAAAAATTGCAAAGGAAGACATGCATAAGACTACTTTCGTAATGGAATGGTGGTGATTTCAGTATACAGTAATGTCGTTTGGCCTCAAGAAGGAACCAACGATATTTTCCAAAATAGTTGTCGCTATCTTTAAGGACCTCATTCTTAAATTTTTGGTAGTCTACAGGGATGACTAGACTGTTTACGGATTGGTCAAGGATCATGTTGAGATTCTTCGCTTAATGTTGGAAAATTTTCGACAACGACAAATTTCGCTGAAATCTACAGAAGTGTGTATTCTACGCTCCATTTAGGATTTTGTTGGGACATATCATATGTAAAGGAGGTATGCTGGTTGATCCCGCTAAGATTGCAGTAATTTTCATCCTACCTGCACCAACAATAGTAAAAAATCTAAGGGAGATGTTGGGACACATAGGATATTACTGAAACTTCATCAGAGGATATGGGGTGATCACAACACCAATGGAGAAGTTGTTGAAGAAGGATGTGAAGTTCGAATGGACATACGATTAACAAGGAATTCTTGATATGTTGAAACAAAAAATGGTCACTGCACCAATAGTATTTTTTTTCGATTGGACAAAGGATTTCCATGTCCATGTCGACGCATAATCTATCACACTAGGGGTGGTTCTAGCCCAACTAGTAGAGGGATCGATCAACCATCCTATCGTATTTGCAAGTCAAAAGTTGTCTAATGCAGAGAAAAATTATACAACAACAAAGAGAGAAGGATTGGCGATGGTAAATGCACTGCAAACATTCCACCACTATATATTGGGATGACATTTCAAGATGTTCATTTATCCTTCAACACTAAAGTACCTAGTCAACAAGCCTGTGTTGGGGGGAAATATTTTTCGATGGTCTATACTTTTTCAAGTGTTCAACTTCGAAATCATTGTCAAGCCAGGATGGTTGAGATCAAGATGAGATCATTTGTTGAGGATAGAGATAGGAAAAGAACCAAGCAGTATGGAGGATGGCCTACCTAATGCGCAGTTATTCAGGATTGAAATAATGGATGACCAATATGAACAAATTATCCATTTGTTTACGATAGGAAAAACACTAGAGGAAATGATAAGTCAAAAGAAGCAATCATGGTTGTTAGAGTTGTGAATTTCCAACTGATTGTAGGACAAATCTACAAGGTGGGACCATACAAGATTCTACGTCAGTATGTTCTACCACATGAACAAGAGAGGATAAAGGCGGAGGCGCATGAAGGGATTTTAGGAGGACACTATGGAGGTATTGCAACCGTAAAGAAAATACTTTGGGTTGGTTTATGGCGGCCAATAATGCATGGTGATATTGCGGTCTATGCCAAAAATTATGATTTTTGCCAAAGAATGGGGGAGCCATCATGATGAGAAGAGATTCCCTTGGTACCTCAAATTACACTACAACCATTCAATAAATGGGAAGTGGATTTCATAGGACCCATCAATTTGCCAAGAAAACGAACGGGTGCGCGATACATCATTACTATGACAGACTACTTGACATGATGGATGGAAGCAGGAGATGTGACAAATTGTACAACTACGACAACAACTAGGTTCTTATTAGAAAATGTGGTCACTCGATTCAGTTGCCCCAAGATACTAATGAGTGACCAAGAAATCCACTTCATTAACCAAACGATTGGTGCAATGACACAAGAATTTTAGATACACCATAAGAAGAGTACTCCATATCACTCGCAAGAAAATGAAGCAGTCAAAGCATTCAACAGGGTGTTAGAACATGCACTGACAAAGGTATGTAATGCGAACCATGACAACTGGTATTTGAAAATCCATACAATATTATGGGCTTATAGGATGACATGTAAGCGTTTGACCAAAAAACACCATTCAAACTAGTCTACGGCTAAGAAGCAGTAATGTTGATGGAGTACATTGTTTCCAGCCTACGCATAGCGGCATCGACATGCATGAGTGATGAAGGAGAAATTGAAGAACACTTGACATAGTTGGTCGAGCTTAAGGAAGATCGGTTCATTGCAGGATTCCATCAGCAGGTGGAAAAGGATCAAAAAAAGGTATGGAACAATCGCCATGTAAAAGAAAAGTACTTCCAACATGGTGACATGGTTCTCCTATACAACAGTAAGTTCGCAAAGAACCCTGGTAAGTTACAAATGCATCAGTTAGGAACTTATGTTATTCATTTCATCACCGATGGAGGTGCAGTGTAATTGTAACAATTAGATGGCACATTGTTACCCAAATTAGTAAACGGAAGTCGACTAAATCCCTATTGGGATAGCCAGGTGTGACACCATGAATGATCAGTCACAGAAGAAAAAAATATTGAACATAGGAATGAAGTTGTATGACTAGGAAATCACAATAAGACGGGGGTTGACAAAAATATGAATCGCATCAGAAATGAAGTTTGGCGATACCAAAAAGGGTGCGATAGGGTCACATTGGGTAATAAATGAAGTAGTTAAAACTAACTGGCAACAACGCAAATGGATGAGACACGCATTTATGGAGGGACATTGAATGAACCATTGTGACTAGTGAGTAGATGAGTGAGAGCGAAGGAAAGAGACAGAGCACACTAAAGAGTGAGAATTCGATCAATTAACAAAAATGGGCCAAGTTATTTTGAGTGGAAGCACACATGATTCACCAATAGAAAGTGTACCAATTGTGGAGGAGAGTGTGGTGCTTCAGGAGGTTCTACCCAGGATTCCAAAGAAAAAGAGGGGCATAAACCGCCCAAAATCACCACCATGGAAGATCAGGTCAACACACAGTGCTAGTAGGGAAACCAATGCATGTCATGGGTGATTGCATGCATGAAGAAGTACGCAGAGGGAGTTCAAATGAACTGGTCCATGTTTTTACTAAACAAGCTAACAGAGGATGCCATGTTGGAACAGGAAGGAAAAAAGGTCATTTATGTATCCGTGGTTTCTGATCTTAATAAAAATTGTAAGTTGGATGGAACCCAAGTTTTACAAAGGGATGGACATGAAATCAACAAAAACGTGTAGGGGCACACGATATCAGAACCTGTGGTGGGTCGATGTTAAGGAGCGACAAATAGTTTGCACCATCCAGTTTTCTTTGTATTGGGATGGGCTTCGCGACATAGTGGGAAAGGTTCTACATTTTTCTAAGGGGGCAACGATGAAATATAGACATATAAAGTGAATTGCGATAGGTCCCCATGCAATCCACATTCAAGCGTGACAAAACCCCAACAAGAAATGGCTCACCACACTATAAAAACTGACGAATGCAAAATTGGATGCCATCATCAATGAATGGCCTGCGAAATGGAAAGTTTTGGTTAGCATTGAGGAGTTGTTAGATATGGACATGGGTCCACCAGTCAACATGCCATTAGACCAATAATAAACAAAGGATTATGATAAGGAATCATAGGAAGAGTCATCTAATACTTCGATAGTTTGAAGAATGGAAGACCAAAAGAAGGTTTAAGAAAGGAGAGGGAAACAATGCACCTAAAATGGAAGACAACCAAGTCAGTTGTATAATGGTCATGATAAATACTACGACTACTGAAATCTAGGTGCATCTAAAGAAATATTTGACTGAGTATTTCCACCAGGTTAAGGTATTATTGTAATCCCTAATGAATTCCATACTAGAGAAGGTACCATAGTTTGATGTGCTACAAAGAGCGACAGAAATAAGTACAGGTAAAAGGATGTGGATTGTGTAGATCCCACCACAATCACTAGTCATAGGAAATGAAGATGTCAACATGACTCTACAATAGTTTGACGTGATCAGTCTTGACATCAATGAGCTACCCATGCAAATACTTGCACGACTATAGAAGGAAGCCAGTCATGAGATCACAGATCAGGAAGAGATTGTGCACGATAAGTTAGTTAAGTCGTAGGAGTAGATAGCACAAGCGAAAGAGGATATAGAGTGCATGAAAAAGGTGCAAGAAGGTGAGGTGATTGCAAAAACAAAGGCTTTAAATGAAAGGGAGTGACTAGAAAGGGCCATCTCAGTTGCTTGCGAAGAAATACTAGACATCACAATGGAGATGTTTGTGAAAAAAAAGGTAGTACAACTAGGCTAGTAGTCATTAATATTAAGAAGGAGAACGAGGAATTGCAAGAACACACAGTCCCAAGTACACCACCTGAGCAAGTAGCAAAGCACCAAAGTAAGATCAAGGAGGAGACTGCTTAGTGTGAGGAAATAGATAACACGATGAAGGCAATGATAGAAGAAACCACATAGTTTTGGATGAGTGTGGTCCAAAACAAATAATTATAGTAGTTGGGCGCGTAAATCCACGAGGCAGATTCATAGTTAATAGTCTTGCAGGGATCCCTGAGAATGATTCTGTTGGCAAGGGGTCAAAGGTAAGTGAGTTGCACAACATCTAGGATGCTGCGCATACTCACGCGATGCCGTGCAAGAAAAATACAGTGCGATAGGCAGAAAATAGTCCACTTTCTATATTTTCATGACACTTTTTGTACTCATTGACCATTTCTTTGGAATATTGGTCCTTAGTGGGTAAATTAGTTAGAAGGTTGTTAGAATTTAGTTAGAAGTGGACCTTGAATGTAAAGGTGCAAACCTATAAATAGAAGAATTATGCATGTAAGAAGATATAGCGAGATATAAGAGAAAGAGTGAATACTGAATGTAATACTAGACACAGTGATACTGGATTGGTTTCTGTTTTGATCTACGATTTGTTTTGTGGAATTAATACGATGGGATGTGGATTGATCTAAGCTACTGTTGCCTCTTTTCTTTTCCTATTTTACACTATTGCGATTCTAATGCTGAATGATGAATAGATCTGCACAAGAATAATGTGACGCTTCTTGCTTTCCTCTTTTAGATCTGTTGTTCCCACTAGTAGATCTGCTGAAATCATAAATGACTAAAGGAAACATGATGAATGGTTCAGTAAGTAAAATAGATCTGGAAATTAAGCTGATGAATGTCTGATGCCCCAAACCCTCCTCTATACTGCGAAAAATTGGTTCCGACAACTCTCCCTCGAACATCTCGGGTGAGACCTCATCCGCTCTACGGGTATTACTGGACAGGGTAGAACCTGTCTGGGCCGATGCTCATGGAGATCACGATGTGTTAAGCATTGACAAAGTGGAAATCCTGTCAACTAAGATTTTTTGGTTGGGATTGTGCCAACAAATGGTTCTACTACTAGGACCTCATTGTGACTAAGAGGAGGGCATGTGGCACTCGACAAATGGTTACCAAACAATGGATGTGGCATCCAACGTGACCGAAACTTCAATATTGGTTTGATCATAAGCTGCGAGAGTTTTTCAAGACAGAAAATCAGAACCCTGGGTTGACAACAGACAAGTGGTTAGCAAGGTACATCCATGACGGTCCCCATGGATATTTTTTTAGCAAATTTCCTATCATATTATACAAGTGGATGTTGCAATTCACCTACAAGAAGATGAACTTTCAAGAAGGGGAACTGACATCATGGACCCTTGAACTGATCCAAGAGCTACATGATACTGACAACAGAGCATCGCACATCGTCGAGGTCTAGTTATATAGTATCCTAGAGGGATATATCACCGAGTTCACTGTCGACACTAATAAATGTTACAGTGAAGTAGAGAGGGAGTTCTTCAACGGACCCATAGGTAGGTTATTATGGTCGCTTCAATTATCAATTAAAATGTTGGTATGCGAAAAGGGTATGCTCAAGATGCACCTAGAGTAGTAACACCCTGGTTTGTGGAGGCAGTGGAAACCATGACCAAGGGGGGAGACCAATGAGAAGATAAGGGGTAGATGGGTGCAAGTTTTGACGATATTGTGAGGGAAGCGGAGGAAGGAAGTGGTTATATAAGGGGAGGAGCATGATTCTGACTAGAGAAGAGGAAGAGGACAATGTAAGGTCCTGCTAGGATCGGGACGCAAGACCATGAAGGACAACCACATGAGATGAAGTGAACCTACACTGATGACAAGGATGAATAGGCCCAGGATATGCCTAGAAAAATGAAAATATCAAACCTCGACAACAACGTACCCATGCCTTTTCCCACTACTCCAAAATTAGGAAAAAATCCAAGTCCCACGTCAACTTGTCCGATGTGTCAGAAACCGTCTAGTAGAAGATCAACATCTATAGGAAGGCAGCCCAAGAAGGCAGGCGATGACATGAAGCTACCCTTGTTCCATGGAAATGAGAGCAATGATCTTGAGCAGTACTAGTTTTTATGTGAGGTAGTATGGACTGTTAGACAGACCATTGACGATGATGTAAAGAAAGGAAAGCTAGTGACTACTTTGAGGGGTCGTGCGCTCGATTGGTTTATGAAGTTTATTTAAGTTCCTTAGGGGACTCCAATGAATACATTGGATGAGAACTGGATGGGACTAATCGAGGAATTCAAAAAACCAAAGTCGGAAGCCCAATACATTACAGAACTAAAGGAAATTATGCAATTTCCTAATGAGACCGTTTGGGACTTCCATTAGAGGTTCAAAAAACTGATGGTCAAAGTTAGTTTTTCTATGAGAAATGTCCAACATAAAGAATGTTTAGTCTCCACATTGGTTTCTCACATCCGAGGACCATTGATGTAGAAAAAAATAGGGACACAGAGCGAAGTCTTGGAGATTGCAATGAAGCTCGAGGATTCACCTTTCGGGTAGAGTGCAGTTGGGATGAATCAAATTTAGGCGCAACTCGTGAACCTTACACTCGAGTTGTAGGATATCAAGAAAGGTAGGGAGGAACGTGCATATCTTTGGTGTACTCGATGTCATGCAGATGGCCACACCAAAGATACTTGCCCCGAATTTAGAAACTATCTATTATATGGAGCTCCGAACCCGTTGAGTAGTGGTGGTGTACCTTGGTGCCACATCTACCAAGTCTATGGACATCGACATGAGGAATGTAGCTATATGGAAAAGACAGTGCCAAATATTGCAAGTTTATACTATTCATTCTGTCTCTCAGTTGGGCATGAGGATAAATGCTATCGGTCATATGATCTTCTTCAAGACAGAACTTACGATTCATATTTTGTGAAGGATGAAGGCCATCATGAAATCCAACAACCCCAGCCTCAGATGGTCAGTTCTCAACCAAAAATGTAGTACACACCACCATCGCCAATGCAGTTTTTGCCACCACAACCACAGTCACAGTTTGCATCACAGCTGCAGTTCGCACCACATTCGCAGTTCACACCACAACAACCATACACTCAAATACTGATGGCCCAGGTGCAACCACAATACATTCAAGTAGTGCACTTTGTTCAACAACAACCAAATTCCTCGCCACAACAAGTAGTTCAGCCATAGTACCCACAACAAGGGCGATTCCATGGAGGATTCCAAGGCCAATGAGGAGGTTTTAGATGCGAAGGGGGATGAGGTCACACATCTGTCCAATGCTATAATTATGGAGTATTCAGGCATTATCAGAGAGACTATCCACACTTGCAGTGTGCATGCATGTACTGCATGATGATTGATCATACCATGGAGAATTGTTGACAGTTAATTGGAATATGGCGAATAGGAAACAATCTGCAGTTTTAAAATCAATCCCAGTTGCAAGATCAGAATCAACTACCAGCCTAGAATCAGTTACAAAGCCAGGCCCAGACTCAAGTTCCTCTCCAGAACCAGACTATGAATCAGCCAATGAACCCAATGCTGAACTAGAATCCACCACTAGCTTCGAATGCATTGATGAACCAAACTCAAGGTCCAACAGTTGCGATGATTTTAGTAGAGTCCAGAACATAGGATGTCAATGACGCCACTATCACTCGTGGAGGTGCGATGACGGGAGATGATGGACCCCGACCGCAAGTTCGGTTAGCTGGGAGGAATAAAGTGGTGTTTGATATAAAGACTTGTTGGCAGTCAACAACAACCCTCTCAATTTTTCTATTATGCTGAAAAAATGATCAGTTCTCTTCTATGGTTTATTTAAAAAAAAGATTATATAAGAGTGCCTTCAAAATCTTTGATTCTGGAGGTACTCTCAATTTAGAAGAGTTAAGAGTCATATTAGAAATTTATGAAATACTTTCATAAATTAGCAGCTGTCAATCTTGTAAATTTTATATATAATCAAATTTTGTCATTATTAATTCATTTGGTTATATACCGATTTATGAGATTCAAGGTATAGTATATAGATTAGTTTTTTCAGATTAAAATGAAATACATTTTGAACATCTTACAAATTCGGTTTTGATAAGATATTTATTATCATAAGTTTTTGTAATTTTTTAATTAGGGTTGATTTATTAACTGGAATATTTTATATTAACCCTAAGGTTATATTTTACATATAACTTGATATTTTAATATCTTGTCATTGTTGTGTAAAAAGTGTACATATGTCTCATGAAATAGCTAGAGTTCATTTATATATATATATGATTTCAAAATTTTCATTGTAATATAATCATAATAATTAAATTTTGATTTAGTGTTAGTTTTTGTAAGCTTTTCATCCGATCATATTTTGCATTTGGTCATGGGTATTGGGATTTCATGAATCAATTACATGTATATATATGGTTTTGAATGATTTAATTTTTATATAGAGCTGATCTTGCTACTTAGTTGTAATTACAAAATTCTAGGAGACATTATGAATTATAATGACGACTTCACATCATCTGGTCCATGAGCACGATTGCCTTCCACGTATAATCCTTGTTTATTATCATTTGATAGTCATATTGATGGTACAGGATACGATTGTTTGAATTATTAACATCTGTTTATATGGATTTTAATGATAATAATATTTTTGAATCACTACGTAAAGATTGGGATCATATTGACATTTGGTTTTGGTTTTAATTTTATGACAGTTATCAATTCAACTGACATTTGTTGGTTTAATGATGAAATCATCTCATTGGAATTCAATTTCATAAATTACTGATAGCCATTTCCATTTATGATGCCTGTGCGAAGCTATCATTCTAGTCTGTGTATTATCAATACTTTTGTATCATATGGTTATCGATCTCTGAATTGAATTATTTTGGATGTGGAAGTTCAGTTAGAACTCACATAATGTTTTCTGAAGGATTTGGTTAGTTATGATTAGTTTATCCATTACTCATAGCACAAAAATTTGGCACTTGTTCTCATTATTTTGAGATTTAGTTACCATGGCCAAATTTGGGGTTCTCGTTCCTATCACGTATGAATCAATTAGAGATTTGACAGTTCACATAATGCCTTTCACTTGGATCCCTATTCCTTCAATTTTCACAACTACATTCATTTCAAACCAAAACCAGAGTTGCAGTGAGGAGACAATGGCTCCTCTCAGCTGATTCGAGATTTCAGGGCTTGAGCTGGTGGAAGCTGATGAGAAATTCACTGCATTGTTTGAAAAGATAGGATGGGGTTCATTTTTTAGATGTTTTAGTGGTCATAATGCAGAAATTCCCAAACAATTCACTATGAGCTTGAAGGAGAATGTAGTTCAAATTGGGGGTTTTAAATTTATAATTGATGAAGATAATATTACAAAAGCAACAAAGCTTCCTCAGACCAGAGAACATTGGTTTAAAGGAGGAAAGGTCGATAAGAAAAGGTGCAAGTCATTACTTTTACCCTTACCCGCTAATGCAAAGCTAAATGTTGGGGTTTCAGTTAAATTCTTAAAACCAGAATGGTGAGCGTCTTATGAAATCTTAGTCAGGTATGTCTCTTGTGACGGCCATCTCTCTCATATCCATCATTACCATCTGCGATTATTATTAGCGTTGAAGGGTTGTAAGCTCAATATTCATTTTTGCTTACTTCAAAGCTTGAAGAAAATGGCACATTCAGTGCAAAGTACTATAGGCAACCCTGATAGGAGCTTGTTCCACTACAGTCTGATTAAAATTTTAATTCAACATCAGTTATCCCTTAGCTATAGATCCTGGGCTGAATTCTTGGTTGAAAATAAGCATGGTCAACACAGTATTGGCCTAATCCCCCTCCTAAAACTCGCAGAAAGCATAAAGCTCCATTAAAATCTGAGATGAATGATATTCATAAAGCTGAGCCAGGGGATAGTAAGTTACATGAAGCAAGTTCACATGTAGATACTCATATTAGTAATGATGTTACCAATAAGGTCAATCCCTTTGATGATGAAACAAATTTGAATCAATCTCTATTTTCCAAACGTTTCAACACATCTGTAAAGGTGGATGGTGAATTGATGAATGATGACAAAATGGATTCTGTTACTCATGAATTCTTCTCTGATTTATGCACTTCTAAAAAACCTTGTGATGATCCTACACGAAAACTTGAACAGTTAGCACAAGTTTGTTGTGATAGGAGAAGTTTTGAGCCAAAGGATTCTGTGTCTGTTCATTCATGAAGATTCACTCGAAGCATGACTACAGTGCCTTCAGTCTCCATTCCTGTAAATATTTAGCAGAATTCTCAGCCAATTATTGTTCAACTCGAGGATGATGTTTCATCCTTGATTCCTGAGAAAATGCATATGAATAAACCTATTACCATAATGGATAATCTTGAAAAAACATTGGCCAAAAACATTACTAATCCAAGTAAGTCTGAAATAGCACCATCATGTATGGATGCTTGTGGATCTGGCCATGAGCCATCGTGTATGAGCATTCCATCACCAGTTCAGGATGTAAATAATCTTGATTCTTCTCAGTCTGATGATTCACTTCATGATTAGGATGAAGAAACCCTTCAACAGGTACTTGATCGAGTTTATGAAACCAAAATCGCAGAGTTAAAAAATGAATTAAAAGAATGTCAAGCAGATGCAGCCTTAAAAGATGAAGAAAATAAAACATTCAGGGAAGAATTACTAAATTGGGTTAATAGATGGAAGAATATGAACCTGATGAAGAATAGACACAAGGAAGCCAAGAACTCAACGATAAACACTAACCAACACTTGATTGAGCCAGTAAATCGACAGAAGCTGACGATCATTAAGCTCAAAGCTAAACTTTCTGAAGCAAGAAGAGTAATTAGTTTACAAAAAAAAACTTGATGTCGTTTCTCTTTTTGTTATGCTGGTTTATTTCTCTTTTTGACAAGTAATAAATCTTTAATAAGCACACCTGCAACTGCAAAATCGTAGATTTTGCAGGCATGCTTTTAATTTGTTTTATTTTATTTTATTTTCTGTTAACATGATTTTAATGAGAAATTTTATTTCGTATGTTACAGGTGTACATGGTATCGTTATGCTATAAAGAATATAGGTTGTTTTTGTTCACAGTTGGCATTTGTTGGTGCTTCTAGAAGGATTGGTTGCTCAATATGACCACATTACAAGTTAGTTCGTTTGAGCATGAGATAATACAGGATAGTCATTTAATTGACAGTTTTATCTCATAGGATAAATGTTTGTGCTAGACATCTTTTGAAAGAAATTCGATACAGCTAAATAGGGATAGGGTTCCTATTGTCTTTATTATAGCATTTATTAAAAAAACTAAAATGAGTTACTAGTTTGGTTATATAAACTAGTAAGTTCGATGTAAACAGGAGGATGGGGTATTAGATAAATAGACTTATTTGAAATATAATTTCAGTTATAATTCTAATCTCTTTTTGCTAGAGTTTTTCCTTCCGAGAGGGATTGTGACTTAAGTTCTCAAACTGGTATCAC
>LPNX010232402.1:0-22090 GCA_001517045.1 Pseudotsuga menziesii
ACTTAGGATAATAATTGTATATAAGTAGTCATTTGTAGTTTTTGTCCTGGAGCCTTCCCTTTAGCAGCTTTTCTCTCAGGTTGACGAGAAACCCAAGTGCCCAAACAATTCTATCACTCTACCTCCTACGAACAGCCTCATCGGCTCCCTAGCTTTAAGAAACAATGTTCATTGAACCCCCGAGCCCAAAACCTGAGTATCAATAGTCCAACTAGTTGTAATTTTCTTTCCCAATTTCATGAAATTCATAAGGTGTGTTAGCTTTCCCCCAATCTTCTCAATCCCATCCATCATTCCCATCTCCCTTCCTTCCTTGGGAGCACCGGTTTTATTTGTTAAGAAAAGGGATGGGACTATAATACTTTGCATAGATTCTAGACAACTGAATAAAGTAAATATCAAGAACAATTATCCTCTACCTCGTATTAATGATTTTTTTGATCAAGTGGGGGGAGATAAAATATTATCCAAGTTATATTTTTGGTTTGGTTATCACCAGATTAGTATTAAAGAGGAATATGTAAGTAAAACGACCTTCAGAACCTGATATGGGAACTATGAATTCATAGTAATTTCTTTTGGCTTAACCAATGCCCCTACTATATTCATGTTCCTAACGAATATTATTTTCAACAAGTACCTAGATAATGTTGTGTTGACATTCCTTGATGACATCCTAATCTATTCCAAGACGGAGGAAGAACACCAACAACACTTGGAAATTGTTCTACAGAACTTAAGATAGAACCAACTGTATGCTAAGTTCGAGAAGCGTGAATTCTTTAAGAAAGAAATTAAGTACCTAGGTCATGTCATCTCAAAGGACATGATCACGGTAGATCCAAAAAATATTAAGGCTATCTCATATTGGCCCGTGCCTAAGGATTTCACTGACATTTGGTCTTTCATGTGACTCACCAGTTACTACCGACAATTCATCCAAGGACTGTGAAAGATATCTTATCCCATTAATTCCTTGCAAAAGAAAGGAGTAAAGTTTGTGTGGTCCTTTAAGTGTCAGGAGAGCTTTGTAAATATAAAAATATTGTTAACCATGGATCCAACATTGAAGGTGGATGACCCCTATAAAGGATACACAGTTTGTACGAATGCTAGTAAAGAAGGATTGGGGGGATTATTATCTCAAGAAGGACATGTGGTATGCTATGAATCTCACAAATTGAAAGAGCATGGATGAAATTATGTAGTGCATTATCTAGAATTGGTAGCAGTAGTGCATGCCTTAAAAATGTGTCCCCACTACCTATTACGGAAAAGGTTCATTTTATTAACAGACAACACCTGTGTAAATAATATGTTTACTCAGCCTGGGTTAAATGTCGTAAAATCAAGATGGATGGCCTTCTTAAGTGAATTTGATTTTGAAGTAAATAATATAAAGGGTAAGGAAAATAGGCTGGTTGATGCACTTAGTTGCCGAACTCATGAAGTATATGAGATTACTATGAGCCAACCAGAAAGTGATATGAGGAGAAGATTAAAAAAAGCCAGCACCCATGATGCTGAATATGAAAACTTACTGAATAAATTTCTGAAAGGCGAGGTAAACTTGCATGGGAGATAATTCAAAGCAGACTAGAAAGGGTTAATTTGGTATAAGGGGAGAATATACATGCCTTACATTGCAGACTTAAAATTGTTTGTGCTAAATGAAATGCACAGACCTCCTTATGTAGGGAATCATGGTTACCAAAAGATGATCATAGCCCTAAGAACACAAATATTTTGGCCCAAATTAAATGCATATTTAGTTGATTATCTGTCTAAATCTTTGGAATTTAAGCACGTGAAGGTTGAACATCAACATCCAATAGGTTTGTTACAACCTTTGCAAATTCTTGAATGGAAATGGGAGGTAATATATTTGGATTTTATCACAAGTTTTCCATTAACTCAAAAGCAACATGATTGAATTATTGTTATAGTAGATAAGTCAAGCAAGTCTTCTCATTTTATTCCTATGAAGTCTACATACACGGTTGTCAATGTTCCATAGATATTTATAAAGGAAGTATTCTGACTTCATGGAGTAGCAAAGATGGTAATTTCTGATTGGGATGTCAAGTTGACATTAAAATTTTGGAAACCATTGTTTGCAGGGTTAGAAACCAAGATAAATTTCAGCACTAGCTACCACCCTGAAACAGATGGAAAAACTGAATGAACAAACCAAGACATTGAGGAATGTTGAGGATGTATTTCATGGAAAGGCCCACTAAGTGGGAAGAGTATTTTAATCTGGTAGAGTTTTCATATAATAATGGCTATCAGGCCTCAGAAAAAATGAGCCCATTCGAAATCTTGTATGGAAAAAGGTGTGTTACCCCTGTTAGCTGGGATATCCCTGTGGATCGTCTGATATTAGTACCGTAAATGTTACAAGAAATGGAACATATTGTTTGAAAGGTGCAGAAGAAATTGAAGGTAGCACATGATCACTAAAAGAGTTATGCTGACTTAAAGAGACAACATAAGGAATTTTTTGTTGGAGATCATGTTTACCTCTGAGTCAGTCCCAAAAAGAGCTCCCTGAAATTGGGATGTTGTACCAAATTAGCACCATGTTTCTACGGACCCTTTCAAATCTCAGAAAGGATTGGACTCGTGGCATATAAACTTTCTCTTCCTGCACACTTAATAATTCATAATGTTTTTCATATTTCATTGCTAAAGAAATATATACATGAATCCACTCATATCATTATCTAGAATGTGGTATAGGTGGAACCAAAAGGAGAATTCCAAGTGGAACCTCTGTGCATTCTGGACAGGAAAGAAATAGTACTTCAGAACCGGGTCGTTGCTCGTATTAAGGTGCAATGGAATCACTTTGGCCTGGAGGAGGAGACTTGGGAACTAGAGGAGGATATGCAAAAGAAGTACCGAGGGTTATTTCTAGAAGCTATGGAGGAAGACTAAGAACAATGTGGACAATGTTGCAATAAGTGGTTGTCGATGTAATATCCCCTGATTTATAAAAATTATTTGTAATATTAAATCTCAACTGTGTTTTTTGATGAGCTTGGATGATTTTTGAATCCGTCCAAATGGTCCATGGAGGATAGTTGTAATCGCTACATTTTTCCTTTAATGAAATTTAGAATGAAAGGGATAGACCACGTTAAAAGAGGAGACTATGCATGCAAGAGTGGGAGACGTAGAGAAGTAAACCTCAGGGAAGTACACTAGGAGTCAGAATTCCTTAATGGCATTAGATAGACCCTGGAGAAAGAAGGGTGTAGTGGTTAACGGGGATTCAATGGAGAATGGACCGTAACTACAAAATAAAATCAGACAGACCCTGGAGAAATCAAGATGTAGTGGTTGATGGGGATTCAATGGAGAATGGATCGTAACTGCAAAATAAAATCAGACAGACCCTGGAGAAATCAAGGTGTAGTGGTTGATGGGGACTCCTTGGGGAATTGACTGTAGCTGCAAATTAAGAACTAGGAAAGAAAAATATAAGAGAGCATATGCAAGGACGAATGACGCTACTGAGTATGCTAGGAAACAAGGAACTCTTGTTGTGTGATCACTCTTTGTTAGGAAAGGGTTAAGAGAAATACTTGTTTCTTTAGAACTGTGTGTTAGGAAAGTGATTTATTCCTAGAAAATTAACTCAGGCTAGCTATCTCTACTCTTGGCATGCATAGTTTATCTCAAGGGTGATTGAGGATAGAGAAGATCTATGCCTAATGTATGGTTGGGTTAAATGTGGTTGTGCCCTTTTCATTGTGGCTCGTTTTACAAAGAGGTTTCATTAGTGGGTCTATGTTCTACAAATAAATTGATCTCATGGAATATTTTCATATGGGAAAATGTGTGTTTCAATGCTTCTAAAATGATATACCAGTTTTAGTTTTATTGTTGAAAATGTTGCTTATGAGATGATGTATACTTATACTCTATTTGGAATGATCGTGACTTGGATTTGGTGATATTGGATGCTCAAATGGTGTAGTATTGTTTCTATAAAGAGTTACTAGGATATTGTATGATTCTTTTTTGAATCCAGTCTAAGGGACCCCTAGTAGGGAAGCCAATGTGCTCTCCCAGGATTAGCCCTTTTTCTTGTTTAGTGAAGCCCCTGCATAATATCCAATTTCTTGAGGGAGGGTAAAACTATGAAGTAGAGCTTGGCTACACAATTTATTAGGAACTGGCCACTGTACACCACCAAAATATAGTAATCCTAATCTTGTCTAAGTAACTAAATCAAATTAAATCCACGAGTCCATTGAGGGTTGGAAACACCTTAGTCTTGCCAAGAAAACACATAGAAGATAGGTGAAAAACCTTGTGCCGAAAGGCCCGCGGAAGCTTGAAAATGTATAAATAATTCAAGTGCTTCAACAACTTGTAATTCCCAATCCACGTTGCGGGAGCAAGAAGAAGAATAAAATTTATAAGGAATTTGAAGTGTTTTCGCAACTTGCAAGTGGAAAAAGGGTTAAAAATATAATGAATATAAGGAGTTTCCATGATCCACAATCCACATTGCGGAATGTGGAAAGTAGAAGTCAAGACTATAAAGTATTCATGAGGTCTCGTCATTTTCAATTGTGGAAAGTGGAAAGTAGAAGAGAAAATATAAAGAAAATATGGGGTTTCCGCAATCCGCAATATGCGTTACGGAAAGAGAAAAAACAAAAGGTAAAACTTATAGAATATAAGATTTTCTACGACCTACAATTCACATTGTGGAAAAAGGAAAGAAAACAGTTAAAATGATAAGTTTTCCGCAATCCGCATTGGGGAATGTGGAAAAATGGAACAGGAAAATTGTTAAATTATATGGGTTATTGTAATTCGCAATCAATATTGCGGAAAGCAGAAAGTGGAAGGAAATTTTTATAAAGGTTCAAGAAGCTCCGCAATCCACAATCTACACAACAAAAGTGGAATTGTGAAAGGGTGAGATTATAAAGTTATTAATATTAAGAATGAATAAAATAAGAAGGTTCATAGGCGATGTTTCATGTGAAATAAAATTTTTAATATATGCATTTTTAGTAGGTTATATGGGTATGTTACACCCAACCTCCCATATTTTTGGAAGACAAATACTAGACCAGGAATTCAGATGGAACTTTGTAGAGATTAACTTCCATGAATAAAGAAAAGAAATTTGTTTTTTTTTTTAATTAACTCCAAAACACTTATGGGAACCATCACAATCGACATCCAATATATCACAATTCTCTACAACACCAAATAGACAAGAACAATTATGCCTCAAAGAGAAAGAAAACGATAAACCCAGTTTGATATTCTTCGATCAATCCTTTTTAGTAACTAGCACCAGTCACTTTTGCAATAACCATTGGGCTGAAGAAAAAATCCCAAATACTTGAACCCAACTTGAGGACTGTTCAGTTTATAAGGAAACAAATCTTTTATTTGATCCCGTAAAAAATGTTTTAAAATATGTATAAACATGTTTTTAAAGAAAAGTTCATATCAGTGTCAATTTCTAGGATTCTATTTTATGTGGTAAAATTTCAATTCAAGGCACCTAAAAGAAGGATGCTAAAAGGTGAAGTAATTGTGTGTTTTTTTTAATTAAAAATATTGGATTATAAGAAGAAAATATATTGATTTTTTTTTGTAGTGCTACCATCTGTTTGGTTTGGAATTCAAAATGATTTGGTATGTTGAGAGTGCATTTTATGAAAAGGGTGTATGGCCTAGTTTGTAGAAGAGAATTGGATGAGAAGGAAGAAGGAAGGATAGAAGGTGAAGAGTTACAATATCAAAATAAAATTAGCAAAAATATATTTGCAAGTTTGTGAGGAGTATGAGTGAAGAACCCATATATAAAATACCATATGATATGAGTAACGAGTTGAAAATAATATTAGATATAGTATTTGTTATGACCCTACCTATGAATTACGGAACTAGAGGTGATTCATGTTCGGATTATTAATCCTCCCTTGACCATACTGCCTATTAGATTATAATTTTCTAACTTAGTAACCTTAATTCATTATTTGGGTCCACTAGTACCATTGGGTCCACTTGGCCTAATGGGGCCACCTAGATAAGTTACTAGAGTGCGGGGAACACTGCTACAGGTTAAATTCCACTTAATCCATGTGCATGCATCAATTTGGGTTCGTCCTAAACCAATCCCTACATTTTAGGAGAAACTGGGAGTCTCGACACCAACCTCCATCAGTTAGCTGGAGTTGGAACTAGTTAGTCTTAGTTAGCCCCCAGTTAAATTCAATTACTTCACAATCAGTTAGATAGCACTAGCAACGCATGGATAATGCATGACTGCATGGGGAGGAGCGCTTTTCCTACCTACCACACTCAGTTGCAGTGAGTTAACTAGCTGTAACTGATTTATTGAGTTGTTGTACATGAGAGAGTTGATCTTTGGACCTATACTTTGTTAGTGACTTCACAATTAGTTAGCTAGTGCTATTAATGCATGGCTTCATGGGGAGGAGCGTTTTCCCTACCTACCACACTCAATTAACTAGCCTACACTGATTGATTGAGTTATTGGACATCAAGGAGTTGATCTGTTGGACTCCATTGATTGAGAGACCATGAGTTAGAGATTTAGTTAGATACAGCCAAATCCACTTAGTAGATTTGAATTTCTACCTAATGCATTCGAATTATTCCTATTTGTAACCTATTGTACATTGGATTTATTATTGTGAATGATACTATAAATTCTTGAGCAATATTTGTTTGTTTCCTGTGTGGTTTGTTTTGTTCAGTTTGTATATAATTAATTCTCCATTCTTTTGTTGTAAACATTATTAGAACGATCTACTTGAAGATCTAAACGGCATTCAAATTCTAATAATTCAATGTAAAGTTAACTAGGTACACTCTATTTTTATTATTATATGAGGCCCACTAAAGTAGTAGATAAATATAACTAAACCTTATTAAAGAAGGTACAATAGGTTAGGACGTTAGTATTGTATGGTGATTCCACAAATAAGGATTGAGTGCTCCCTATAGGGTGTGAAGAAGTATATTGTATTGTTGATCTAATCTCATTACGAGGAAGCCCCCTAGAGAGGCAAGTGCACAGGGTTAGTTCATCCCTTTAAAAGAACCATTTCCATGTTAATGAATATTTTAGTTTATTGCTCATCTCTTGCATTGTATCAGATTTCTAATATCTCTTATCTTTGATCTAGATCAATGTTTGCGTATGTAACAATTGATATTATTTGGGTATAAGAAAAAATACAAAAGATATCAGAAATATAAAATAATACAAGATATATGCAATAAGCTCAAATATTTATTATTGTTAAAATGGTTTTTTTTTTATGGGATGAACCAACCCTATTCAACTTCCTTTTAGTGAGATAATATTCCATATACAAAATTCTTCTCCACATATGGAGGACTCCATTCTTATTTCTAAAATGACCATATAAATCTAATCTCTTAACCTACTGGACCTTCATTAATGAGGTCGCATTGCATTTATTTACTTACTTAGTGGGACTTATTTAATAATAACAATATAGTGAACTGATACTACTTTACACTGAATGGCCTCGGATTTTACTCTAATGGGCCCTCTAGGCCCACCATTACCCCCTAAATAGCATCATAATGGTCCATTTTCTTTTGGAAGGTGTCGCATTAAACCCCTTGTCTAAGGTCCCATGGAAGAATGTTGACTATCATGCTAAAGTAGGAATGAGGATCCCATGGATCATTATGAACCACTTTGTTGCAATGGGGATGTTATATTCTTTACATATGAATTAATTGGAAAAGTCAATAGTCAACTAATATAAGTCAAGTAGAGTCAAAATGGATAATTAACATTGAATATTTATTGGACTAACCAACCGTAATAGTTGTTTGGTAAAAGGAAAACGACTAGGAGAAGGGAACTTGTTAGAATGACTAAATCTCAATGGGAAATCGACCAAAGTTGACCCAGTCAAGTCGATTGTAACTTAATAACTTAAAGTGGTGAAGACGTTATGGATTGTCATTAATGATTTGTTGGTTGTATTGCATCTATAAATAATATGTAATGGATATGCAAGGGGGTGTAGCATGATCATGGTGTGATACATAATGAAATATGATTTTTGATCTAGAAAATCATTGTTGTAAAAATGTGTTATGAGTGTTTGATTAATAAATGAAGAAAGATGATTGGTTTGTTGGTTTTCTCCTAATAGATCCGTTTCTAGGATAATTTTGTGTTATGTGTTGATGCATTGTGTTCCATTTCTTTATGTTTAATTGCGATAAGTTGTTTTGAGAAGAAATAGAGAAAAATGAAGTGTTATTTCTATTGATCATATTTTCATGTCTTCTTAGGATTTTATTTAGATACAATATTTCTTTGTGGATGTTGTTGTTGCAAGTATGGAATTCCATGTTGGTTGATTTGTGAATAGATTCCCAGAGAGAGGGAAGTGATTCCCAAGATGACATTGCAATGTAGAACTCTAAACACCTCAATAGAAAAACTAACCCAATGAAAGAAATGGAACCCAAGTAATAATAGGAAGGTAATTCCTATACCAACCCGACCCGGATGTACTCGAAATCCTTCTAGCATAATACAAACCAAATATCATTGTAACGGTGAGAAGGAATAGACCTAAGATACCATGAGAGAGTGCAAACCCAAAGTTTAACTACTGCATAAAAACAAATCTAAGGATGGGTGAAACTATAATGCCATAATCTCATTACATAGGAATTATGTAGTTACCATATATTGTTTAGGAATATCAAATGAACCAGGAGAGGACAGAACCAGAGAGTATAACTTGAAGGAATAAGTGACCTCTAATATGAATGAACGTATGGGGTTTCCTTATTCCTCCTCCACTAGATTATATGCCAATAGTTGATGATGGAAGAAAGTCAAAGAAGAGTCCCACATTTCCTTCGCAGTTTGGGGAGAGACATTTTAAAATTTGAGGAGTTAATACATTGCGAGTGAACCCTTATGTGAATTGTTTTCATATAATTGTGAATTATCTTGGAGGTACTTGACAAGGGGTGTGGATTTGTGTATTTTACACATGTTCATCAAGTATAAGAGCTTATCAAACATCGAGGTGTTAATATTTCATATGCTTAGCTAGATATCATTAGTTTTTAATCCAAATTCACAATAGTAGAATATGCATAATCACTAAAAGAAAAAAAAACACAATATATAAATAGATTTATCCTGGGAAACCCTCAAGGGGAAGAAAATACAACAAAACTTCCTATGTATAATATGTATAAGATAAAACCCCAAAATAGGTAATCCTCTTCCTTGCGGGTATGTATCTGTCTCTCTCCTATGTGCAATACACAAGTGTGAGTCTATGTTCAAATGAGAAATATGACTCCTTTATATATGCTCTTTTTGTCAATTGATTTTAACCTTATCAAGTCAGCCCCACTAAAATCTATGGGCCCACTTCACCTAGGAAATGACAAAGGAATATTTTATTATATTCATTAGGATACTATTGAACCGACATACAATGTAGGATTTACCTCATGATTCTACGATGACCAATTACAATAATAACATCCCGATGGAGGAATAAGAACATCTCCCTTGGGGTAAATCAGTAAAATACATATATAATATCCTTTGAAGTTACAATATTTCAACACTTCCCCTTAACAATAAGGGTATTCTACTAACAACAACATGATCAACTATAGGAGTAATGAGAGAGAGTATATTCAATGGTATCAAGGTAATACATCTATAAGTCATAGGAAGTTTTCAATAATCAACAACTGGAATAGTTACTCTTCAATGTCTTAGTACTGGAACATTGTCTTCTACAACAATGAGTCTTTATCTTCTGCAACACTTTATCACTTGATCCTTTGCAGCAAGACTTTGATCTTCTTGATCCTTTATAGCAACACTTCGATAATCTCAATCCTTTGCAACAACACTTCAATCTTCTCGATCCTTTGTAGCAAAAATTTGATCTTCTCAATCCTTTGTAGCAGCACTTCGATCTTCTCGATCCTTTGTAGTAGCACTTCGATCTTCTTGATCCTTTGCAGCAACACTTCGATCTTCTCGATCCTTTGCATCAATACTTTGATCTTCTCAACCCTTTGCAGTAGCACTGGGATATTCTCGATCCTTTGCAGTAAAAATCCGATCTTCTAGATCCTTTGTCACAACACTTAGATATTTCTTGATCTTTTTCCACAACACTACCTGCAGTAGACATGATCTCTTTGCAGGATGATCAATCCCTATAACTTTAGGACATAGTTCCAAGGATAATGCAATCCTCATTAGCCTACTCCCCCTTAATAAGGAGGGTCCATAGTATTGACCAGCTCAATCATCTGTTAATGAATGCAGGACCATATAGTACACAAATAAATGTAGATCTCGTCCACACATGAATGCATGACCTGACGTTTGTAAGGACTCAACGTAGTCCATACTCATTTTGTTAAGGGTAGGACCACTCCAAGTGAGTGTTATAATATGAAATATACATATGAATGTAGGAACGTCTACTACTGCAAATCTCCTCTACAGATGAATGCAGAACCTGTCACCCGTAAGGACTCAACGTAGACCATCCTTGACTTGTTAAGGCCATGACCACTCCAATCAAGTGTTATACTATAACATATGCATATGAATGTAGGAATGTATTCTACTGCATATCTCATTTGCATGTGAATGGAAGACCTATCATCCCTAAGGACTCAACGTAGAGAATCCTCAACATTAAATCTAGGACCACTCACAAGCGAGTGTTATTCTACGAAATATACATATGTATGTAGGTACATTCTCCATGCAAGAGTATCATCTGCTACTAGATATCTCATCCACACATGAATGTAGGACCTATCATCCATAAGGACTAAATGTAGAGAATCCTCAATGTTAAATCTAGGACCAATCGCAAGTGAGTGTTATTATATGACATCTACATAAGAATGTAGGTACACTCTCAATGTGATATTATCATCTGCAATACCATCCTTAGCTAGTAAGGACCATTCTTAGGAAAATAGTGTTATTGTCTGCAGGACCATCCTCAAGAGAGGAAACTATCATCCACAAGTAAATATCATACCTTGTCAACATCTTCAGGAACACTTGCCCTCTTTCATACTAGAGCATCACTGCCCTACCATAATCAATGCCAGTATCATCATCACTCCCCCTTTCTAGGGATGATCCATATCATCAACCTGCTCCCCCTTTGTTCGAGGAGGGTTCATATCTATGACCTATTCTTCCATTCCGATGAGAGTCCATATATTTGACCTGTTCCTCCTTTCTGAATAGAGTCCATATTTTTGACATGTTCTTCCTTTTCGAAGAGGGTCTATATCTTTGACCTATTTCTACTTTCCAAGGACAGTCCATATCTTCGACTTATTCCTCCTTTCCGAGAAGGGTCAATATTGTCACACATCAAGATTTTCATAGAATTATTCAAACTTTACTCAAGATAGAGGCTTGGTTAGCACATCAACAACTTGCTCATCAGTACTCACATACTGAAGTTTTAGAGCTCCCTTATGTACCATATCCCTTATATAAAAATATCATATTTTTATGTTCTTTTATTTATCATGGAACACAGTATTCTCTATCGTCTTTATACAACTCTGGTTGTCACATACAATCATTGTGGTATCCAACTCTATTTTAAATAGACCCAACATCAATTTCTAAAGCCATATCTGGTGCAGGTTCGGGATCAACCACCACCAACCCAATCAGTAGCTCCAGGATCTAGTGGCTCCTACACTTGGTAGGATTGCCAAATTTAGCACTCAACCAAATTTTGCACTAAAATTACCTCCACGCACTTTTGCTTCTGCAACCGCCTTTTCGCAACTCTGTTTCCACAAAAGAGTTCTTTCAATAGGCCTTCTTGCAATATGTTTCCGCAACAAGCCTTCCCGCAACTTGGTTTATACAATAGGATTTCTGCAAGTGAGATGTAGGATGTCAACTTTCCAAAGTTTCTTCCCCACAACTTTCCTCCCGCAACTTTTCTTCCACAATCTTCCAACCGTCAGATCTTTACGGCCTTATCCACTACCGTCGATCTACTCTTCGATGTGGATCTCACAGATATTTGTGGATCCATTATCACCCTCACAACTTTCATTGTGGATCTCTCCTAGACCGTCAGACCTTCATCTATGGACTCAATCCCCACCATTCATTCTCTATGAAAAACTTGTTAAGGGTATAAAATCTGCGTGCTGTACCGATTGATCAAAGAATTGATCGATCCATCCTAAAATATCTAAGATTCATTAGCCTACCACTTCTATGCATGCATCTATGACCTATTTCATCTATTCAAGAAACAATTTAACACTTGAATCACTAATTTCACAGAAATACACAGATGTTCAGAAAACCACCGAAGTCGGCTCTTCATGGATTCACAGTTCAAACAATAGATGAATAGAGGCTAATAAAACTACAAACACACAACTACTCTTCCTATTAACAAAAAACATAAACACAGATATCATCTCTCTTCTTCAATCTATTAAAATATTTACAAGCATAACTAGACGCAGGTCTGTCCTTTACTCTACAAATTCGAAATTCTAATGCTGAAGAGCAGAACCCTTCTCTCTTCTCTAGGCTACCTATTTAAACTAAACTATAATGTCCTACACTGAGTGGTCCTGCCACTAAAAAGAAAAAACTACAAAGCATGATGAAAACGTCCCTGTATCAAACAAACAAACTGCGGCTTGATCTCCACGTAAGGGGTCATGATACACAATCACTCCTACCGCCGTCAACAAACTATGACTCATCAAACAACCAAAATATGCCACATCATGTGACCAAATTATCACATTGTTGGCATGCCACAATGCTCCTGCATTAGACTCGCAAGGGTGAAAAATTATGAGCCCCTGTTCATTAGGTCAGCTACAATGAAACCCTTGCATTCCAAGTCGATATCACTATTATAGATCAAAATGACACATCTCTTCCTATGACAACTTTCTCATGATTTCGTCACATGTCGACACTTCATGAAAGTCACTGAAATTCACTTAAAAAATGCCCAACTTGGAGGACCCATATATTGATTTTTGTAACTCTATTTGACCTCATCTATACACCATTGGAAAGATATTTCAGTTACTGAAAACTTTCCAGAAGACGCCAAAGTCTAAAAATGCCTAGAAATACTCTTACAATGAGATGTTTTAATGCATACGTGAGTTGCCTTAAGGAAACCTGCATATGTACGCGACTTGCTATATATAATACTCATTTACGCCTTAAATACGCTACTTTTTGCATTGCAACCTGTGTATACCTATTGCATACGTGATTGATGTCTCTACAACCCACGTATGCCTCCTAAAAATGTCAAAAAAAATACATTTTTTGAAATTTGGGTAGCTTGGTTAGTTATGCAACTGACTCCGTCAGTTGTAACTAATTTGCCTTCAACCCTATCTCTTCAAAAGCATATAAATAAAGGTCGGGAGTTCCATGAGAGGGGACTTGAATCTTTGCATTGTCATGGTGGAGGAATTGGAGCTCTCTTTGCACACTCCTTATGTTGCAGAGCTTGGAGGCTGAGTTCTTTGGAGAAGAGAAGTAGCAGAACCATATCAAGGTTTCGTGAGGTGCCAAACTTGAAGAGAAGGTATATTTGTACTTGTTTTCAAGATTAATAAAGATGTGATGTCATTCTTCTTCCCAAATCATTGTTAAGTGTGTGATTGAATTTCTGTTTATGATCATATGATGATGTTAATCAGATTATTATTTCATATTTCTTTGATTATCATTTCTTTTGTATGTGGTCATAATGGTTGGAGGAAGGTATAATTCATTTTGTAGGTCTCTTGGAGCAAGAGGAGCAAGAGGAGCGAGAAGAGGATTGAAGGGATGCTTGGATCAACCTTCCTTTGGATAAGGTATGAACCATCCTAATCTATGATCTTGCTTGTATTTACTTGCAGAACCATTTGAATCTCTTTTTCAACCCCAGTACATTGATGGCCTCTTAAACCCTATCCATAGGAAACTTTCCTTTACAACAGAACTGTCGACTCCACTGGGGAGAGCCTTGTTTGTTTGGGGTTTCTTTGTCTTTCTTTCAGTCTTTTGCTTTGGTTTTAGGTCATTCTTTCCACTTAGGAACACCTTATTAGTCTGATAGAACACCTCCCCTACCTTCCTAAGGAATTTTTTTCACCTTTTTTGGGATTTTTTCCACCCATATGCTAGTTGCAGACTGGACAGTCGCGTGTCTGGTTTGTAGATGCGACTTGTTATACTGTCAACCCGCGTATGATATGTGACCTGTTAGTAGTACAACCCACATGTTGTTGTACATGTGACTTTATATACTATCAACTCGTGTATGATACATGACCTGTCAGTAGTACAACCCACGTGTGCCCCTAAAACAATGTTTTTTTCCTCATTTTTTGGGTTTTTTTTGCTGTTGTGGGTTGTTTGGTAGGTATTTTGGGATCCTCTACAAGTGCATGACTCCAGCGAGTTAGTGTCATCCCTTCTGGTTGTTCTTTATCTATGTGGTAAGCATTTTTATAGCATTAGGGTTTTCTCTTGGCTCATTCCCCCACCCCCTTTGCTTGGTTTGATTTTTGGTTTATGTTTCTGGTCAACCTCTGTCAGTGATCTTTGTCTGAGTTCAGAATATTATTGGTGTTCATTTCCTTCTTCTTTTTTTGGTTCACTTCACCATGCCAAAATAGTTGACTTGTCTCTTATGCAAGCCTTCCTTCCAAGCAGGGTTTATACTGACTTAAGGGAATTCTAGAGTCTGTTTGGTGGTTGTATAGCAAATTTCCTTTTGCTTTGTTCTTGTTATCTACATACTTTAGTTTGTAGGTAGTTTTATTTTGCATTTATAAAAGAAAAATAAAAAAAACATGTTTGCGTTATATGCATGTAGATTAGGTTTTTAGTCTAGATTGTATGGCATATCATTGTTTTTGAAAAAAAATAAAAAATAAAAAGAAATTGTTCTTTTGTGGCTTTCAAGTTTCTATTTGAAAAAGAAAAAGAGAATAGTTTTTGCTTTTTGCATTTCATTTCTCTTTTCTTAGTCATTTTGTTTCAACTTTGAGTCAAAACACCACATAAGTTTCATGCCATTTACCATTTGACTAAAAACAACCCTTAAAATAAACGATATAATTTAAAAATTATTAGTAAGTTTTATTTTATAGGGTCATACACCAACTAGCTCAAGCTAGACTTGTGGATTAGGGAGTTTTAACTCTCCACAAGTATTAAATTTTAGACGTATTTGACCAATCACTAGGTAAATCCTCTTCTATGTTGATTGTATCTGGGAAGCTCCTCTCAAATGAGATTTAATCACAAGGCCAAGTGGAGGTTTGGACTGAGGAGATAACCCTCTGATTCCTTGTCAAAGAATAGACCAAGGTTTTTGCGCATCTGGGGATTCTGTCTTAGACATGGTTTCAGGCTTTGCTACCCTGCCCATGTATACAAACAAGGCTTGGGACTATCCCCCCAGACTATCAATATAGTTAAGGTAGCCTTTAGTCTCTTTGACATCTAGTTTTCATACATAGGTACACCAAAAGGTTATTTCTAGTTAACCTTGGACAGTCTTGGAAGGTAACCCCTGTAGAAGGTGTGGGAGGGTGGTGGGTGATTCCTCCACTTGTGCCTTAGAACATCTACAGGTACACTAAGTAACTGTCTATCAGCTTTCTTCTGGAAAGTATATCTTATACCTATTTGTCTATTTGGATTTAGGAATTTTAGTAAGTGCCCTGTGCTTTGTCTGTACTTAGTTCGCCTTCAGGTGTGTGCTTTGTACTTGTGGTTTCCTGTCGACCTCAGACTCTATATTATTGCTTGAAACTATGGATAATACCTCTTTGAACACCAACCAAGAGATCCCCATGCTGGGAACTCCTTGTACTATTCCTCTCATAGGGAATGTTGACGTTCCTTTGATGGCCACCTTGAATCTACCTGGATTCACCCTAGGGATACCGGTGTGGTTTTTTTCCACTCCGACTATCTTAAATGCCCCTGATGCTTCTAAATTAAGCTCCTTATATCAAGGGCATAAAAACACTGCTTCCCCTTCACCTATAGTCGATTCTCGTCCTCCTTCTACCTGATGCATTGAAAGTACTGATACTAGTAACTGACAGTCTAAAATGAGCAAAAGAAGGAGGAATAGGAAGAAGGCACATAAGCAAGGGGGCACCCGTTCAACCTCTACAAGTCAAGTTGATCTTCACCACCCAGCCTCTATAGTTCATGCCGGGGGCAGCTATCCAACCACTGCAGATCATGTTTGGTCTAAGCACTCAACCTTTGCAAGTCAATTTGATCTTTTCTAACCAGCCTCTATTAATCATGCTGGTGGGATCGTTCCAACCTTTCTAGGTCACATTAGATCCAGTCACTCAGCCTCTGCAGTTCATGCTGAGGGAACTCCTTCAACCTTTGATGTTTAAGTTGAACCTCCCCATCCAACCTCTGTAAGTCATGTTGGATCCATCCACCCAGCCTCTGGAGTTCATGTTGGGGGAACAAACTCAACTGCTGTAAAGCATGTTGATCCTAACCATTTAGCCTCTAATGTTAATGCTAGTGGTGCTCTTCCAACCTTTGCAACTCATGTTGGACCCAATATCTCATCCTCTACAAGTCATGTTGGGGTCATTCTTTCAGCCTTTGGGGTTCATGCTGGAGACAATTTGGCAGCCACTGCAAGTGATGTTAACACTGTTGCAAAGACTACCCATTCAAAACACAAGCCCAAGTTTCCTTGTAAGATTTGTGAGGGAGACCACCTTACTTATAAATTCACTTCTATTGTGGAGGTGCAAAGTGTTTGGTTTCATTGTCATCCCATTTTTGAACATTCTGAATTTTTTCAATAGCTAGCCTCTCTTAGTCAGGTTGGATCCAGTCACCCAGCCTCTAGTGGTCATGCTAGGGGAAAACTCTCAGCCTCTGTAGGTCATGATGAGAGAAAACAGTTAGCCACTGCTAGTCATGTTGACACTGTTGAGGAAAATGGTCATTTGAAGTGCAAACTTAAGCTCCCTCGTAAGCTATGTGAGGGAGATCATCTTAATCACCAGTGCCCTACAATCACAGAGGTGCAAAGAGTGTGGTACAAGACTCAAGAATTTCCTTCTCCTGAATAGCGTGTAGTTTCTCAACAGCCTACTCAACCTTTGGTTGATCAAGTGTTTGAACCAATCTCAACTTTGGTTGATCCCTCTCTTCTTTCGGAGAGTGATCCTGATGTGATTGAACCAATGCCATCTTTGGTCAATCCCACTCTCCCTTTAGAGAGTGACTTTCACGATGTGGTTGAATCGATTCCATTGTTGATCAATCCCACTCTTCCTTTGGATAGCGAAGTGTTTGCTAGTAACATTTTCTTCACTACCAGTTTAGAACTTACGAAACAAGGGGGAATTGAACTCGCTTCGGATGAACCCCCACCAAGATCTCGGATTGCTTCCTTTAATTGGGATAACCTAGTTGAGTCGCACCTTCCTTCTGATGCACCTTTCCAGATAAAGGTCAAAGTTGAACCATACATGATTTCTCATTGTATTGTTGATGAAGGAGCCTCAGTTAGTATCTTGTCTGCTTGTTCTTAGTGAGGCATGGGATCTCCCAGCCTTGTGTCGACTCATTGTCAATTACTGGCATTTGATAGAAGAACTTTTATAGCCTTGGGAATTCTTGCTCAAACACTTGTTACTTTGCGTGGAAAGACCGTCTTAGTTGACTTCATAGTGATAGAAAAACCCTTGGACTTTAATATGCTCCTCAGACGTGATTATGTCTATGCCATGAAATTTGCGGCGTCAACATTATTTCATGTGATGTACTTTAATTATGGTGATGAAATTGTCACTATCGATCAGTTGGATTTTCTTGATCCGTATCCTACCCAACTAGAGACCAGGTTTTTCCTTTATTGATTCCCAGTATTTCTATAGACACTACCCCGCCACAGCTGAGCTATGTGGCCTCATGTCCTTTGCATTAAATTGCTACCAAGAAGCAGCCTATATTTTCATGCTTACCTTCTTTGGACTTGGTCCCAGCAGTTGACTAGGTGAGTCATCGTATACAGACTATGGAGCCTGCTCTCCACTCTGTCGATCAATTTGAAAGTTTAGACATGTGTCCTATCTCGGATGATCTCCTTCCTTCGAATGAAGTCTTCCTAGAGTATTTGATACAGTCTAACCTTCTTATGGATGTCGATTTAGTTGTGACTAAGTCTCACCCTGATTTTCCTAGTAAGCCTTACCTTTCTTCTTATGTTGGTCTTGTTGAGTCTTTTGACTCTTCCTTTGAACAGCAAGTCAGTGATCCTGATGAGTTTGATTTTTCTTATGAATTTTTCAACTCCTGTGATATTGATTTTGTTCCTGCAAACTCTATATCCCTTGTTGATTTTTTCTCTCCTTTTGAGGTTGATCTTACCGATTACACTAGTATAAAATCAAAAATTAATGACTAAAAAAATGACTAAAATCAGGCTATAAATGACTATTTTTGAGTCGGTGACTAATAGTAGCAAATTTCCACTATCTTATAGCTAGTTGTATTTCACTAGTCATTAATATCTTGAATTAGTATTCATTGATTTAGTCATTGATAGACAATGCTTTAGTCATTGATAGTCAATGATTTAGTCATTGTTTTAGTCATTGATAGTTAATGATTTAGTCATTGATTTAGTCATGGATTTAGTTATGGATTTAGTCATTGATTTAGTCACTGAGTTAGTCATTGATTTAGTTGTTGATTTAGTCACTGATTGCAACCATTAATGACCAAATATACGACTAAATAAACTACTAGATGTTAACATATTAATGACTAAGCTAAATACGACTAAGATACGGGAAGTTAGATACTAATAGTCGTATATATGTGAATTTAGTCATTTTTGTAGTCACAAATTTATGATAGGGAACAAAGGAATCGAACCACCAACCTCCTGCCTATAATTAGGCAGGCACTCTACCATTGAGCTAGCACCCGCTAAGAAGTTGTTATTGCTTGACAATGATGATATTCAAACAAATTTATGATAGATATCAATCTACAAACTACATAATTATTACTATTACAACTTACTTGTAACTAATATTTATGATAAAGTAATTCCTGAGAGCTATGTACAATTTTCCATGTAACTAAAGCTAATAAAAATACTACAAATACTCTTACCAAAGAGATTTAGTGATGAGTACCTCTTCCCATTCTTCATGACTATCATTCTCATAGTCCAAAGAAGAGTCCTTCCTGGAAGGATTTCGAAGCCCAATGCCATCACTACATCAAAAACAATGAGTCAGAAACAAAACTTTCCCTTTTGTCTACTGCAATATTAAGAATCCATGAGCTTCAAGGTGTTTCAGATGTTATTCATCATGGGGTATCAAAATTAAAACACAACATGTTGATTTGATAATTAATAAACTTAAAATTATGCAAAGTATATTCACCTTTTCATTGAGAAGGTTCCATAATAAGCAGGTCTATGGTTGTGATCAAAGTGCAAAAGGTTTCTTCTCTTATTGTGAAGCCTATTTTAGCTTTAAATCAAGTGATAAACATTCTAAGAGCCAAGTAGATTCAGAAACTTATTTCTAATGGAGACTCGATGATTATCATTTGCAAAATTAGAGACTTGACTCCCTATGCACTGTAATGTCTTGCAAAAATGATCTCTAGACCTAGAATTCAAAGAATTGCAAGTATTTTGACTTGGGGAATTGTAAGTATTGCAAGTATTTAGCATTGAAGCATTTACTGTTTCAAAGGTATCATTTTGTATGGAGGAGTTATGCTTTGTGAATCATTATTCCTTGGCTATAAGGGCACCTAATTAGTGGATTCAATAATAAAAGAGTCATGTTGCAAATATAAAGAGAAATACCTTACTGCTACAACATTGCATCTTTAGAGAAACCTTTAAAGGGTTGTGTATTTGGCTTCTAGGTGATGATACTAGTTATTTGTAAGGTAGAAAAATTGGTTAAGAATGAATTAAACTTGAAAAACTTACAAACTATTAGGAATAACAAAATATATATGATCTCTATGTTGAGATGTACAGGATCTAAAAACAGCTTCCATGATGATTGTACAACATTTCACAGAGAGAAATAACCATTGATAAGAACCGAACTTTCCTTAGAATGTATGGTTACCTAAAATAAGACTACACTAAAATTTAGATTCTAGTAAGCTTTTGAGATTGACTAAACCTATCGAAAAGGTTGGAGAGAGTGGTATTCTATAGTGTTCTTATAATGCACAGTTGCATAAAGACATATTCTTATCAAGATTTGTGACTTTAAAAATGAAGGAATTTACTTGACCATGAAATGCACTTTTATGATGAAGCAAAGGATAGAGAAAATCATGATGAGGTTCATATTCCCCATCTGAAATTCCTACAAGAAACTATTTCTTCGTAAGGGTAATAAATCATGTCTCCATCCTGCTTGAGTGGAATGTGAAAGTGCTTTGCCTTGATTATTTAATTATGTATTAGTTTTAAGTTCCAATTCCCTTTAGGTCCTATGGCATGTTTACGCCTTCCACTCTAACTCCCCACATGGCATGCGTTGCTTCTTCAATGGAATATAAGAGCCTCACTAAGACTTGGGTCTCATATTTTGGTGTGGAGTTATATTCACAAGTACAATGAAGAAATGAAGAATTGTTCTCCTTGAATGGAGTAAAGGGTTGATTTCTTGATAAATCCCCTGCAATTTGGGAGAACCATTACTTGTTTGTCTGCATAACTTCTAGCGTCACATGATCTAGGAGAAAATTTTCTGGTAGTAAGATTTTTGTAGTCCTGATGCACCTTATCTTTTTTATTAGACCACAATGAAGAAATATGGCCTTCACCTTTGCTGTTCCTTCCATATTCCATACCTTTTTTTTCATGCATGACTTTTCAACTGGATTATTCTCATTCCGTAGTTCCCAACGTGATATTATGGGTGTTTTGCTGTCATAGGTGACATGTTTGTTATGCCATCCTCTCAAGCCAGTTCTTGTGGTTATTGTTTCTGGTCTTTCATTCCACCCATCAGAATCTTGTCCCTGTTTTACAGTCCACCAAAAAGTTTCTTATGTTTCCATGTTGCAGTTGCTAGGCGTGACTATATGCTCTCCTGATGTTCTTGGCTTGTGACAATTTTTTCTAGGAATGGTTTCCTTTTACAAACTTTATGTATTTTGAATGTCAAACTTTGCATGCTTATATTCTCCATCAAGTCCCCTGCTCCTAGTTTCTTCCACAGGACAACCTAAAAGCTTTTCCTTTAGTTGCATCACTTCCATTACATATTGATCCTGTATCAACTCCTGTGTAGTATTTCTATCATATTCTTCTTGCTAGGCTCTTTTATATGACCTTCCTAATGGGACTATGTTTGCACGTATTGGCTTGAATGTCTAGATACGACCAGAAAAAGAATACTCATTTGGCAAATGCTTGGCTGCCAACATGCTGCATGACATCTCCATGATGGTTCTGTTCTTTCTTTCGGCAATACCATTCTTCTGAGGTGTATACCGTGCAGTGAATTGTTTCTGTATGCCATGGGTCTTGCAAAAATTCAGAAATTCATTTGATACATATTCACCTCCTTTGTCAGTCCTTAAAATAATCATGCAGTGACCACTCTGGTTCTCCACGAGTGCCTTGAACTGCTGAAAATAACCAAATGCATCAGATTTGTGTTTCAAGAAATATACCCATGTCTTTCTTGAGTAGTCATCAATAAAGGTTATAAAATACTTGCAGTCACCAATGGATGATGTCTACATTGGACCACAAATGTCAGAGTGCACAATTTCAAGTGGTGTGCGTGCTCTATAGGAATTTCCGACTGAAAATGTATCTCTGTGCTGCTTGCCAAAAATGCATCCTTCACAAACCCTCTCTGGTCTGTCGATCAATGGTAATCCCTTCACCATATTATTTGTGTGCAGTAGCTTCAGCCCACCAAAATTCAGATGTCCAAATCTGAA
>LPNX010232428.1:0-38488 GCA_001517045.1 Pseudotsuga menziesii
ACTAAAAGTGAAAAATCCACCTAAGTGCATAAAACACTTTCCAAATCAATTCAAGAAGGTCATGAATTGGATGAATAATGTATGTCAGCTGATAAGTGATGGAAAGTTAATAAACTCATTATTTCAAGAGAGAAAAATATGCAGGATGAGTTGGGAAAAAACCAAGTAAGTTTCCATGTGACTAGCGTTCACCTTTTTACCTTAAAACTGTTGAAAAGTAGTCTAACTCTAGATAAGGTAGGAAGTCTCACTTAATAAACTGGATAATATGTATATTTGGAAGAATATTATTGATAATTTGTGATGGGATCTCCTATATGTTGTTATTTATGTTTTGATAAAGTGGTGCAAGTGGATGCCAACTAGCTAGCCTAGAACCTGGGAAATTAACCATAGAGATTAATAAATGTATCATAAATATGTGAATGGGTATTTTATTATTTTAACAACCCCCCGTATTCTTGAATTATGTAAAATAAATATATAAGAGACATATGGCCTATAAACAAGGCTTAGTTCCATTTACACATTGCTTATCCATAAAGACAAGGAAAGAGGCAAAACCACAAGGGGAAAATCCTCCCACAAAACATGGACATGAACAAAAGTTTATGAAATATTGTCTTCAAACAGTATTCACCACATGATCATCTATCACGAAAGTGATTTTATATTGTTGAATTTCTTCTCAGATAATTAATTGTTAAAGGTTCTCGCAACTTGCTCAGATGATGTGGAATAATGCGGTGCAATGACCTCGTCATGCATAAGTTCTTTAATGTAGTGCATATGAAAAGGGAATTTTGAGATTTGAATAGCACTCTGATTGTCAAAAAATATAATTGTGGAAGTGATAGACTCAATCCCAAACTCTCCAAGTATTTTTTGCAATAATAAAGATTGAGTAGTTGCATTCACAACTCCTCTGTATTTTACCTCTGTAGAAGAAAGGGCAATGTCACTTTGTTTTTTACTCGACCAACAAATTTCTCCATATACAAGAATAAACACATATCCAAAAGTTGATTTTCTATCAGTGCTATCACCAGCGCAATCATAATAAGTAAAACCAACAAAATCTAGATCATATTTTGCAACATTGTGAATTCCATGTTTCTTGGTTCATTGCACAAAGTGCAAGATTCTCTTTACTTCCCTCCAATGTATATCATCTGGATTCTCCATATGTCTATATTACACACTCACTACATAAGAAATATTAGGTCGAGTGTGAGTCAAATAGAGAATACAACCAACTAATTGTTTGTACATACTATTGTTCACCAATGGAGTTGAATCTACTTCTTCAAGATTAACTCCTGAAATGAAAGGAGTCTTGGTTGGCTTGAAATATTTCATGTTGAACTTGTTTATCAGGTCTGAACCATATTTGGACTAATGTACTTTGATTCCAAGGGCTAATTGAGAAATATCAAGCCCCAGGAATTGGCTCAACAATCCCAAATCAGTCATGGAGAAATCATGGTTCAAAGCATCCTTCAAGGAGGCAATTTCTTTCATGGAACTTCATGTCATATTAAGGTCATTCACATACAAGAAAATAATAATGATTGAACCATGAATCAGCTTCAAACAAACATTTGTATTAGAATTGCATCTACTAAGGTTCTGTGATAGCAGAAATCCATCAATTTTGGCATACCAAGCTCTAAGAGCTTAGTTTAGCGCATATAGTGATTTCTTCAACCTACACACAAGAGATGAATTAGTAACAAAACCTTCTAGATGTTGCATATGTATCTATTTATTGAGATCTCCATGTAGGAAGGTACTATTTACATCCATGTGATGTACCTCCCATTGCTTAGATGCTACAATGACCAAAACTAGTCTTATAGAGTCCATCTTTGCCAATGTTGCAAAGGTCTCATTGTCATCAATGCCTTGGACTTGCGAGAATCCCTTGGCCACTAACCTTACCTTATACTTCAGAGGAGAGCCATCAACAAAAAACGTTTTCTTGAATACTCATTTGCACTTTACTAGCTTTCTCCGTTCTTGGGAGATAGAATAGTTTCCATGTCTCATTGTTTTGGAGCGAATGATATTCTTCTTTCATGGATGTTTGTCATCTTGGATCTTATAAAGCTTCTTCATATGTTTGTGGATGAGAATCGATCATCATATAAAACTTCTCATCAAATCTTGGGTCTTTGACAGAGAGGGCACTCTCAAACTAAGATCTAGATCTTCTATTGTTAGAATAATCAACCCGTAGTTACCTACATTTGACATTAATTAATCATTTTTGTCTTATTACCTAGATTCCTAGATTCCATTCTATGACAATTGCCTTCCACATGTCCTAGAAGTCAACACATGCTAAAAATGAGCCATGGAGCGCTTGGGAAACATCCTGGAAACCATTTTTACCAAGTCTTGTTTATTCCTGGTTCCTTAAAGTGCATATCTGGTTTTTCTGAAAGTTGCCTTGCTTTATAGTTGTTTTAAGGAAAAAGGAAAAGCTAGTCTAGGTGTAACTACCTTGTTTTTTACCCACATCATCCTCCCTATTTTTCTCCAATTATAATCATGTATGAGTTTTATTTCCATCCCTCTTTAGCTTTTCCACTTGACTTAGAAAATTTGTGAGCATCTTCATAGATTTGGAAATTGCTTTATGCACCTATGAGAGATTTGACTAGTTTTGGTAAGCCTATTTTTTGACTATTTCGAATAAAATCCTTATGCATTAGAACCTCTCATGTAATTATATATTTGAGAAGCCAATTACTTCAAAAGGTTGGCTATTGTACACTTACTCAATATAGATTAGTGTTATGCTCCAATTTCAGTCTCCTTTGTTGTGAATTTTGCATGTTTGATTAGAAATTTTGTGAGTGTTATTGTTCTATATCTTGGGTTCAATTTCGACATGGTATTAGAGCCTTTGTAGATCGATTTATCTACTTCCATATTGCTATTGCAGTTTTAAAATCTTGATTGGGAGCGCATTCTGCTGACTAGAGGGCACAGTTACTGAGCTATGGACCAATCTCAGAAGATCATCTTGACTCCATTCAATTTCTTTGAGTGGAAAGCTGAGATGGAGATCTTGTTGAGAGTGAAAGGTCTTTGCAGGGTGACCATGGAAACTGAGGCAGAGCCCAATGTAGCTACATAAAAAATTAAATGGCACAAAAGGAGCGATGAGGTCTATGGTCTTTTATGTTTGAGCATTTCAAGATACCTCCTCTTCCATCTTGATGGATTGACATCGCCTAGTGAAGTGTGGGAGAATCTTGAAGAGATTTTTGGAAAGAAAAATGAGATGAGAGGAAATCAAATTGAGAATGAGCTGATCTCCTTGAGTCCAAGTAGCTTCGAATCATTGCAACTCTACTTTTCCAAGTTTAAGTCCCTTGTTTTGCAGCTAAAACAGTGTGCGAACAAAAAGAAGGAAGAGAAACAAGTCTTGGCCACACTCTCTAGCTTGGTCCTGAGTATTCAGTGTTTGTTTTGACCTTCCATGCCACCAAGTTGACAACAAGAGCATAGAAGATGCCTAAGCTTGTAGAGTTCATGGAATCCCTCACATAGGAACAAGATAAGTTGGTGATGATGGGCGCTATCAAACCTTCCAAAGACCAAGATTTGGTTGCTGGAGATTCAAGGGTGGAGTCAAAAAGTAAGAAAAAATATAAAAAACCACTTGAGAAAAAGAGAGACAAGTCAAATTCTCAAGAGGATCCCCAAGGATCCAAGAAGAACTCCTAGAACAAGAATAATAAAGGAGAAATTAGCAAGTGCGCATACTGCAGTAAGGGCTATCATACTGAGAGCTCTTGTATCAAGAAGCAAATTGACATGTTGAACCAACTCCTGGAGAAGAATAACATCTCCCTTCCTGATTGCTCAAAGAAGAGGGAAGGAGGATCAAATTCAGAAGACAGAGAGAGAGAACATGCCTTTGTTGTTGGCACATCAAGCTCACCTAGCTTCATCATAGATTATAGAGCTTCTAGACATATCATTTCAACAAAGGAGACATTCTCCCCTCTTGACATGTTGAAAGGTCCACCAATAGTTTTGGGAGATGAATCTCTCATTGATAGTTTGGGGAAGGGTAGGATTGATCTTGACCATGGTAATTTCAATAATGTGTTGTATGTTCTAGGTCTTGCCTCTAATATCTTGTTAGTGTATCAGATGACTCACACTGGTTCTCCAAAGAAGGTCCTATTCTCCCCTGATGATGTTGAAATCACTAATATTTCGAATGGTAGAGTCATAGAAAAAGGTGTTGTTGATCACACTTCGAAGGTATGTGTTTTACCATTTTCTACCCTATTCAAACCCCTCTCCTCTTCTGATTCATGCTAATGAAGAAATCAATATTTGGCATGAAATATTTGGCTATATTAACTACAAGTATCTTTCTTATTTGAGTGAAAAATATATGGTCATAGGGTTACCAAAGATCAAGTTTTCTAAGGGAGTCTGTCAAGGTTGTATCCTAGGAAAACACCCAGAGCACAAGTATGAGATCTAGTCATGAGATAACCTCTGCACCTCTTGAGTTGATCCACAGTGACATTTCTGGTCCATTCCCTCATATGTCCATGAGTCAAGCCAGATATGAACTCACCTTCATAGTTGACTATAGTAGGGATTTCTCCCTTGCTATAGGGCAGGAATGGCTACCTTCCATCTATAGGATGGAAGGGTAGGTTCCTAGTGGTAGATGCAAATAAAAACAAACAGAACTGAAATATAGAACATAAATGAAAGAAAAATGAAACCGCTCTTCACACAAGGTTATGGGTTAAAGACCTCCAAGACCCTGCATACAATAATGGAAACCTACAAGAACATGTTAGGTTATAAAACTGCAAGCAAATAGATGTTAGGAAAACTCAAATAAACAAAGCAAAACAAAAATTATACCTTCTTCTAGTGGAAATGGGCCACCATGCCCTAGCTTGGAGAAGCACCTCCCTTGGCAATGGGGGAGCTATGGCTCAAAGGGAAGATGGATGAGAGGGAGCATGGGTGTCTTGAGGGACAAATGGTATCAAGGCATCAACTCGGGTAGCATAACAATATGCAAGGCATAAGTGTTTTGAGAGTGACCCCCAGCCCTCTATTTATAGCTTTTTTAGGTTTCTAAGCCCCTTGTCAGGGCTTTTAGCCCCTTTCGCTCAAACTTTAGCTCCTTTTACGGTTTTAGGCTCTTTTGAGGGGTTTTAGCCCCTTTTCGTAGGCTTTAGCCCCTATGAGAGCTATTTAGACTCTTTTTAGGGGTTTTTAAGCCCTTTTTCCTGTTTTTTAGCCTTCTTGAGGGTGTGGGGGTCAAATGGGGTCAAATGAGGGTCGTGTATGGGTGTCCTTGGGTGGTGTAGGCCATGTAGAGTTGAGTGAGGGATTTTTTGGGTTAACAGATTGCCCCCTGATGTGTGAGGGCATGAGCTCTTCGTATGGCCGACGGACATCATAGGATTTTCTTGCGGAGAGGTGGTGCTTCTAGGGCTAGGGCATGGTGGATTTTGGTTTTTGTATTAATATGGTTCCCATCAATGGGTGAGATACAAATAATGTGTGACATGTATATGGACGAGGAAAGAATCCCCATGCTCGTAACAATGGAAAAATAATAATGTGATCTATGCTCTATAATACAAGAGCCGATCATATACAAGTGATGATACATAGAAGTTGCCTCTATGAGAGGCTGAATACAATGCTGATTTGAAGAACTGCTACATTGGACCCATCGCATTTATTATTCTTGCACATTTATCTAGGAACAAAGCATCAATCTCATCAAAGAATAATAAACAAATAACTGATGAAATGGTGTTAATTAGAACCAGAGTTGGTTTCCTCTCTATATATTTAATAAACAATGAATGGTTACAATACCAATGTCAAGCAATAGCTTAAATCCATGATAAATTTGAATACCTAAGGAGGCAATTCGAAATCATGAGTGAGTCTGGCTTAACTGACAGTCAACCATTCAATCACACTCAGTTAACCACTTGACCAAAACCCTAATTGAATCCACAAACCCTAACTAAAGTTGGAGTGCAATAAATGACTGAATCTCAACTGAAGGAGATCAAACACATGTCATAGCAAGCCAACCATCAAGTGCTAGTGCTCCATGACTTCAATGAACCCCGATGAGGTTAACTGAAGCTAAACTGATCATCAGAAGTTGGTGGAGGCGCCCTGTTGACTCTAGATCATTAAATAATAATAAATAATCATTAAATAATATATTTAATGAGAGGAGGCACCTTAACTGACTGGTTGAACTGATTGTAACCACTGGTTAGCAATTAGGTGCATTAATATCACTCAGATCACCCCTGAAGTGGTCTAGTTAGCCTCCTTGACTGTAGGTAGGCGTGGGTGTGACTAGATGATGGAAATTAATGCTCCACTAATGTCAGTTAATGTCAATTATAATTAAGATAGTGGTTTAACTAGGCCAATTTGACCCAAAAGAGTGTGTATGATGGTAAATGTCTCCAACACCCCCCCTTAAGCTATACTCAGGAAGAGTTGGAAAACATAGATGCATAAAAATGCTAGGGCCCCGACAACTAAGGCCATAGGTCACCCTGTACAATGCTGAAACTGAAACAATGCTAAAAACAAACTAAGTGAGGAAAAGAGGGAAAACCTAGTGGGAAACCCCCCCCCTCAAGATAAACACTGAAAGTAGTCTAGATCACCCTGATGAACTCACCCCCAATAGTGAATGGAGGTAAGTGAACTTATTTTTTGAAAATATCTTGGTGAAGATGTCTGCAATGTGCTCATCAGTCGGGCAGTATTGTAGAATGATAGTCTTGTCATGCACTAGCTCCCTGATGTAGTGCATGTGAATCTCTACATGCTTGGTCCTCTGCCTGGTAACTGGATCCATGGATATCTTAATAGCATTCTGGTTGTCACAAAAGAGGACAATGGACAAAGTAATACCAAGATCGAACTCGGAAATAATGCCTTGCAACCAAACTGCTTGGATGCAAGCATTAACCGCTCCTCGATACTCGGCCTCTGCTAAAGATAGTGCTATGGCAGCCTGCTTTTTGCTTGACCAGAAAATGGGGCCACCACCAAACATGAATACATATCCAGAAGTTGAATTCCAATCAATAGAATCACCCGCCCAATTGGAATCTGTGTATCCAACCAGCTCTAGCTCGGAATTTGCAGCATAGTGAATGCCGTAGGTCCTGGTTCCCTAAATGTACTGGAGGATCCTCTTGGATGCCTTCCAATGAATATCATGAGGCTGCTGCATGTATCTTGATACAGCATTCATGGCATAACAAATATCAGGCCTAGAATGTGTCAAGTACACCAAGCTACCAATCAACTGTCGATAGATAGTGTAGTCCATGGGAGGTGTGTGTTTTCCTTCTTCAAGGATGATCCTTGAAAGGAAAGGGAATGGTGCAGGCCTACATTCAGCCATGTTAAACTTGACTAATAGGTATGAAATTTATTTGGACTAAGTGACTATAATCCCATCAGAAGTTTGCTCGATTTCGAGCCCCAAAAATTGTTTTAGAAGCCCCAAATCACTCATTTCAAAGGCATTGTGGAGAGTAGTTTTGATGGTTGAAATGGAGGCAACTGTGATACCTGTTCTCAGTAAGTCATCAAAATATAAAAAATGATAATTATATGGCCATCATGCTGCTGTAAATACACATTTGCATCTGATCTACATCTCTGAAAGTTTTGCAAGAGAGGGAAGGCATCCATCTTGGAATACCACTCTCTTGGGGCCTGTTTTAACCTGTATAGTGACTTCTTTAGCTTGCAAAACAAATATGGATCAGTGATGTAGCCCTTAGGCTGCTTCATGTATATCTCCTCATGAATATCCCCATGCATAAGGATGACTTAAAATCCATGTGATGCACCTCCCAGTGCTTGGATGCTGAAATAGCCAAAACAAGGCGGATGGAGTCCATTTTTGCAACTGGTGCAAAGGTCTCATGGTAGTCCACTCCTTGGACCTGAGAGAAACCTTTTGCTACCAGAATTGCCTTATATTTTCCAGTGCTTCTATAAGAATCAAACTTTGTCTGAAACACCCACTTGCATTGAACCAATTTCCTTCCCAGAGGAAGAGAAACTAGCTCCCAAGTAGTGTTTTTCTGAAGAGAATTCATCTCTTCATCCATGGAAACTTGCCATCTCGGATCCTTCCGAACATGGTAGTAGGATTTTGGATCTTAAATAATAATCAAAAATCAATTTTTAGACAGCAAATTATCAGAAAAAGAGAGCACAATTCCTACTCTTTGGAATGTAGACCGGGTTCTCCTTGGATCATCCGGATTTCTAATGTTGTCTCCTATGGAGGAGAGTGTCTGTTGGGCCCATGTAAGAAGATGATTTTGCACTTCAGGTTATAATTTAACATATGATGATTGCTGAACACTGATATAATAAATTAGAGGATCCAAGTCAGGGTCATCACCCCCGATTTCATCATCCAAATACTCAGTAGAATAGGAATAAAATTCAGTAGTTTTCTCCTTCACTAGTTCTATCTCCTGAAGAGGCTCATCGAACTTGACACTTCTCTCGATGATGATCTATTTGGTATTGATATCCAGTAGCTTGAATCCTTTAGATTCATCAGGATACCCAATAAATAGACATTCTATGCTTTGCGGTTGCAAAGCCCTTCTTTTATCAAGTGGAATCTGGGCCCATGTAGTGGACCTGTTGCAGCTGCAACTTTTTTCCCAAAATTCAAAAAATTTCGAGACCCTCCTTTAACTCATTTTGGCTCAGATTTTGGGTTTGCTTGATGTTTTGTGCAAATATTATTTTTATGCTAGCAATGTTTCACTATTTTTTTTAGTCTTTCCTTGCCATCGAAAGCGTTTTGGATGTTTAAGTCGGAAGTCTAGTCATCTATGTGCCCACCGTTGCAGAGAAGTAACAAGAAACCGAGCCGATTCCAGATTTGTTTTCTCCGATGCTTTTATTTATTTGTCTCAATCGATGGTTTGTTGGAATACCACCAGAACATATTGTCTCTACGATTTCCACAGTTGTGGATGGCGCATTACGAAGTTCCCCGATGATTGCATTAACTTTTTCAACCATGCCGTTTTTTTTCATTGATCCTTGAGATTTTAGCGTTCACCGTTGCGGCTTTGAAAAGCGTTGTCTTTTTGGGGTATTTTGATTTTATTTTTTGTGGGACCGATGTTTTTGGTCAAAGTCATGTTGTTTTTTTCTCTGATTTTTGCTGGTCTGGGGAACTTGGTTTCTTTTGTGTTTTTGCCGTTGCAGCTCTCCAGCCTTTTATTGCTCTGACGCTTTAATCTTGCGAGATCCGATGCGAATATCATTTTGTTTCTACTACCAATGCCTTGGCGGTTCTCCTAACTATTTCATTGTCCGATGTTATGGAGGCAATGTTGATTTGGTCACCGATCCCTTGTTTTTTACCGCCTGATGACCTTTTTTCCCACCTATTATAGTTGACCGGGGGTATATATATAGTGGGTTGGGTGGTTTATTATTTTATTGTTATTTTTGGACTTTCTCTGCGCTGTCGTTTTCACTCGAGCAAACTAGGATTCTCGCTATCGGTACCCTTACTCCTAGGTGGCTCCGCCGTGGAAGCTCAACAGTTTTCCTCCCGCCAGTCGCGCAACAGTGCCAGGTAGGCCCTTGTGCTCATTTTCCCATTCTGTTCAATTGGACGAGCTAATTTCTTGTCTCCACGGTTAGGGTTTTACTTAGGTTCCCATCTTGACATGTATATATTCTGAGGTGATTGGTGTGACTGTTAGTGGGGGGGGGTTGTGGTTTACTTGATGTTTTCTTCCACAACTGTTATGGTCTTACAGCATGTGCTCAATTATTGGGGAAACCGGTACAGAAGACCGTTACGCTGTCCGCACCAGTTTCCCTCATTGTGTGTTTGGCCATCCAGGGGACATTCATGGTTTTCTTATGAGGCCGTGATGATTGGATCCACTATTCAGCCACTCCCGTCTTCACAAACTAGGACCTGTTTGATGTTCCCTTTCCCGCTTGGGCGACCCTATTCACAGTTTAATTCAAACCCTGAATCGGTCTGGGGTAGGATCGCATTTCACGGTCTAAGATGGACCTTGAAATGAGCATTTACAGTCTTCTAGGGGACTGTCACCGGTAGCGTCCCTTTTGAGTTTTTTAGATTGGGTGCCTTCTATTTCCGCACGATGTGTAGGTCGTGGCACCGAGAGAGGGTTCAGGACATTTTTTGTGTTGACAAAGGCTGTGTTTGCTCAATTCGAGCTTTGTTGGTCTAAGTTGTTTTTATGTTTGGGCAGGAGCATTTGTTTGAACATTTTTTTCTTATTCTTTATAACTACGGTCATGTTTAACGCAGATGAGGTAAACGTTCATATTGTTTTCTTTATCTTTAAAAGTTGTCTGGAAATGAACTAACAGAACCTAAAATACATTTCTATACATGACAGGGAAATTCCTCGGAACTTAAGATGTCTAAACGTCAAAAGAAGAAGGCTCCCATGGTCGAAGAAGAACTTGAAGTCGAGGTCATCACCAGAGTCGAATATACTTACGAAGACACCAAATGCATAATTGGTGTGGAGCCCGAATATCAGTGGGGAGAAATCTACAGATTGATTACGTGCCGAGAGGTTCCTGACATAGGTTTTGAGGAAGAAAACATCTACGCCAACATAGAGAGGTCTTCATTAATGAAGATTGCTACAAGACCTGAGCTCTTTCCATGCTCAGAGGTGATTGGGTGGATTCTTCCCAGGGTAGATGTGACCACCATGATTCTGGAAAATGTTGATAAACAGGGTTATGCTGCTTATAGCCCTGGATATGTAGCCCTGGCCTACCACTTGCTAGAAGCGCAAATATATCTGACTGAAGAATGGCTGAAAAGCATTAGGATGGACCTTGTCGAGACACTCAAGAGGATGCTCATGCCTGGAAAAAACTTTAGAACCAGGCCAACTGGAGAATATGACACTACAAGTCTAAGAACCCCTTACAGATTCATCACCTTAATGCTAAATAGGATTTTCGGGAGAGCCCACGGTAAAAGCTTCAAATTGGAATGGGTGCCGATAATTTTCTATGTTGCAACACATGGGACCATTTTCAACTAGGCCAACATTGTGTCCAATAGCCTCTCGACCTGCATGGCATCAACGCTAGGAGGGGTTTCCCAAAAGAGATCAGAGTTCTACATGAGCTCCATACTGATTGATTGCATACTATGCAATCAACCTTTCCCCAACCTGAGGTGCATCTAGGACCGTGAAAGAACACTGGTTTACTTAGGATACAAGCCACTGTGGGGCCACAAATACCACAGTCACTACAGGGAAGTGTGTGAGCATTTCGTTATGCCATTGTACACCCTGATTTTCTTGAAATAATGTGACTGCATGTTGGAGGAGGCATTGCAGGTGATTGAAGAGTATGCAGACTATTATTTGACTGAATATGGACTATATTTCAGAATTTTTGGATGCTCTAGAGCTCTCTCACTACTGCTGAACTATGCCACAGACTATGTAATCCACAAAGAGGCAGATAGGCAAGTCTTTTTAGATGGCATAGGAATTTTTTTATTTGAACATAAGAAGGCAGCATACCCTCCTTTTCCTTTCATATTGGGGAGTTACAAATTTACTAGGGTAAAGAAGGTCGATGAATTCATGGAGGAGTTGGAGAAGTTCCATTTTGGGGAAATACCTTTCCACAGGAATGACTCCCGAAACAAGGTTGCAGAGCACTGCAAAGAGGCGAATGTACACTTTGAATACACTAGCCACTGGGACAAAGAGGAGTCCATTTTTTGCAGTGCACAGAACATGACAGTGTTAAGGAGAAGGTTTAAAAAGAAAATCACCACCAAAGGTGTAAAGGGATAGGACGAGAAGGCAAAGGTTGAGGAGGAGGAAACCAGGAAAAGAAATGAAGAAGCTTAGAGGTTAGCCCAAGAAGCCGAAGGCTGGATAAAAGGAGAGGAGGAGGAGAAAAGAAGAGCTGCACAAGAGGCAGGCAGAAAGGTAGAAGAAGCTGCCAAAAGCGAAGAAGAAGAAAGCAACATAAAGATAGATGAGGAGCTGAAGAAGCAGGAGGCAGAGAAGATAAAGTTGACACAACAATCATCTTTTGACGCAGCAGAAATTTAGGCTCAGGACTTGGAAAACCCCGACATTCAAGATCCTGAAGTACCCTCTACTAGCACACCAGGACAGTATATGGTCCCCACCCTTAGGCTAATCCCCTTTGAACAGAAGAAAGGGGAAGAGGTACCTGATTTTAATACTATATTTTATGATAAAGAAAAGAAAAGGATAGTAAAGAGAAGCAAGAGGAAGGTTGAAACCGGGGGGCTGTCTGGTAAGATGATAAATGATACAACCATTGTATATGGGACAGACAGAGACCCCAGGTTCACTATCAGAGCGGGGGCTGGATTGATCCATGCTTCAGAGGACAATGTAGATAAAATAATGAAAGATCTGGAGCAGTCAAAGAAGTCTTGTTCTCAACTCAAATATACCCTAATAAAGGAAAGAGAAGAAAAAAATACGTTAAAGAGAAAGTTTGAGGACATACAAAAGGAAATCAAGTCTTCAAAATCTGAACTTCAGGTCCTCCAGATAGAGAAAATATCTATGGAGACCACCCAAGAGTGTCTAGAGAAAGTGCAACAGGAATATCAAGAGTTGAGGGCAGAAAATGAGCAGCTGCTACGTAGGATAAGGGATTTGGAGTTGCAGAAGACTACCTTGGAGGAAGGTGAGAGGAAATCTCAAGTGTAGAAGGCAGAACTTCAAGAGTATATTACCTCATTGACAACAGCTTTAAAGGAGACCAAGGAACAACAGGTTAGTCTTCAACCTTTCAAGGAACACGTTCTGGCACATAGAACCAAGATGCTTTAGCTGCAGGTGGCCATAGAGGAGGAAAGATACAGGGTTTTGCAAGTAGACAGCTGGTTGGAGGAGATTTTGGAGGCCTCCTCATATTTTGTTGACATATCTCAGGAAATCCTGGAAGTCCTAACAGGAAGGATGGCAAGGTTAGCAGCTAATGAAGAAACTCCTGCTGAGTTACCTTCAAAAGATCAACAAGCTCTCAAGCAGGGTTACGATTTGTTGGAGTTCACCATCAACACACCTGAAGAGTTCAAGAAAGCTGTTAAAAAGACAAGAGGGACATGTGCAGAATTCTTCAAGAGGATTCTGATTACCTATAATCGATGCCATATAGAGGCTGAGCAAAGAATGGATGCTTTTCCAGACCATAGCTTGTTTTTGGAAATTTTGCAAAGAAGGTATCATGAAGATGAAAAACAAATACAGCACATTAAGGCTCTAGATGAACAGACCCTAAGGAATGAGGTAGACCATTCCATGATTAGTGTACAATTGTTAGAAGATCATCTTCGCTTGAGCACAGCCATAATAGAAGCCATCAAAAACCAAGCTACAAAATTTGAAATAAATATTCAATTCTTGGAACCTTATGAATTTGAAAGTATTGCTTCAGAGGCTTTAGCATGGAAGAAATTTTTGAATAATCAAAGCACGGCCCTCATCATGAACATTTGTTCACTTTTGTAGTATTTTGTAAATTTTATAAACACTCAGTGAAAATAAATTTTGGGAGGCGAAGAGTTGGGGAAGCCCAAGAGTTGCTTGTGGGCAGCCCAACAGTCTTATTCTTTTGTATAAATATAGAAGATTTAGATGAGAAGGGAACTTTTTCCCAGTTAGATTAGTGAAGAGATATTGTAAGAAGAACTACTTCCTTTTGCAATAAAGAATTACAGTTTTGCTGTTGGAAAAAGTTTGGTGGGATGTTCAAATGTTATGCTATGTATTTGTTGAAGAGGAATTATTTCATTTTCAGCTTTTGTCCACTAATTGTGAGATCGTTCTGACTTTTAGGACCTATGTTCTTGTTTGAATGATTTCTGGTTTATTTTATGAAAATTCCACCATGAGTAATGAATGTTGTTCATAAGCAATTAGCTATCTGGTTGTTTAAAAATCTTTAATTGTTCATGTGTTTTTGGAAGAAGTATCAGCTATCTATAATTTCTCTTTATAATACATGCACAAGATACATTACTCATTAATAAGTTACTATCTTTCTCCCTGGGGATAGGTAGGTAGTTAGATTTATTTTCTTGCTGTGTGTGTGATTGAGATGCTTGAGAGTTTAAGATGAGAGGTAAGAACCTGCGCATCACATTGTGAATACTCCTTGCATTCTCTATCAATATGCATGTTAAATAGGCACTTGCATATCATAATTAAAGTAAAAAAATACAAAAAATATATGGTGGAAAGGGCCACAACCGGTAAAACCTTTTATTTTTGTTACTTGACCTATGGTAGCTAGACCGCAAACTGGACGGATTCCCTACACCAAACAGTCATGGGATAGTTGGGAACTTTGACTGGGGATAATCCCTTGCTGTTGTTGCCTACAATTTTACAGGCCTCAACAGTTTTTTGGCGCTAGAAGGAGGGATTCCAGTGCATGGCTAGCCGAGTTAACCCATTTTCTTGAAATAACCCCACCAATGAGAATTTTGAAAGCAGTTTTTGTCCCGATCCAATTACTCAGGAGAATAGGGAACATTTGTTTGCTGTGGACAACCAAGTGATAAATGATTTGAGAAAACACACTAGGGAATATGTGAAGAAGATTGGAGGATTACCAATTATCCCTGATTTTCCCAGAAGAGAATATAAAAGGAGAGACCATCCCATATTGGAAGACTCAGTGTTGGTTGGAGATTTGGAGGAACTTGTAGAAACAGCCTTACAGGAAGTCGTATAGCCTTTGAATCAGGTAGGCTTGGATACTCTTCACAGTTATCTTGTTCATTCACCACCTCACTCTCCACCCAGACTCATGGCAGGCGTAAACGCAAATCAACCACCCAACCCACCTAATCCTCCACCTGCTTGGAAAGCCAGGTCACCTTTGAACTTAACACCTCCATTGCACGACTTGCCTCAAGCCTTTGAGAAGATGCTGCCTAAGTTTGATCTAAATGAGAAGATGATGCCTAAGTTTGATCCAAATGAGAAGATGCTAGTTGATGACCATTTACAAAGTTTTTTTTTGGCAATAGAAGGATTAAGAGATGGGGAGCATGAAGATGTATTTTGTAGACTTTTCCCACACACTCTTAAAGGCGCAACAACATCATGGTATTTTGGTTTTCCTGCAAACTCTATCCCAGATTGGGATACCTTTGAAAGAATTTTTAGAAGTAAGTATGCAACCCAAAAGACCATGCAGCACTCATGAAAGGACTATGCTCTTTAAAGAAGGAAAGAAAAGAGAAGGTGCATAGTTTTACTCAAAGATTCGTGACCTATCTTAAGAATTTTTCTGAAACTGACAAACCCTCAGACAAGGTCTTGATTGAATATTATACCTTAGCTCTGGGACCTGAGTTGGCCATGTTTTCCAAAATTAAGGCCAAACCTACGTTAGCAGAGACTTATGAAGAACCAAAAAGAGTAGAGGCTGAAAAGGAAAGTATAGAAGATTACCCTGAGCAGTCTGGAGAAAAAACGCCCAGGAAAAGAACCTTATTGCTGTCTAAACCTAAAGAAGAGTAGTCATGTGATTTTGAGGGAATGTTAAAGATGATGCAAAAGCTTTCCAACAGAATAATAGATTTGGAGAGGGAAAAGGAAGCTTAGAAAGCTTATAAACCTTACTACAAAAAAAGGAGGATAACAATCAATGAAAAACCCCTCCACACGATTCAACATCGATGAATTTAATAGAGGTGGGCAAGGATAATTTCTGCACTTTTCACCAACAACCTCATTCTGAAAATAATTTTCCTTAATGGTTAAATTCGATGACATTGGTAATGAACCAACTCTTGGACTCTAAATTGACTGAGGACAGCGATGAAGGTGAAAAGAGTAATAAGACCATAGAGAAACAAGAAAATGATACCATGTTTTTATGGGACTGTGTCTCCCTGTTCGATACAGAAAAAAGCACTCTTAAACCTGAAAACGTACCAACGATAACAAAATACCCTAACTTGGTAACTAAAGACAACGGAATAGTCTCAAAGATTAACAAGTTACAAAAGAATGTCAAGGGACAGTCAAAGAACAATACTGAAGATGAAGTACCCAAAGTTACCATTTTCAGCGGGGAGACGGAACAAATCAACAAGCCTGTCGAGCTTATGGGAGGACAAGTAGATGTTGACGAAGGAAACACTGAAAAGACTGAAGATCCAGAAAAAGAAATACCCACTGAAAATCAACCTGTGGAGGAGTACGTAGAATTAATTGGGGAAGAGAAGGCTAAAACCACACCTTTCCTGTTGACTCTAGAAATATTGAACCATAAGGTGCATACTTTTTTGGTAGACTCTGGATCGTCGGTGAATGTTATGCCGCTCGTAGTTTGCAAGAAAATTAATGTGCAGCCAAAACCCACTGCCTGGGAAGTTATTCAACTAGATAGAACTAGTGTCAAAGTAGTGGGGGAAATGAGGAATGTTCTCATTCATTTATCTACAAACAACAAGATATGTCAATTTATTGATATTATGGTGGCTGACATACCAGATGGATATGGCCTTATTCTGAACCAAGATTGGTCTGCAAGGTTAAAGGGGTATTTTGCTTCAGACTGGTCTCATTTATGGTTACCTCATAAGGGTACCCCAAATCAGATAAAAATTTTGAGAGAACCTTACATGAAACACACTATCACTAAGTTGGGATAAGGAAATGAATCTGCTAACTCTATTCTGGGAAATTATCTAATGGAGCTCGAACTAAGATATCATACCTCAAAAAAAGCAAGCATTATGATTGATATTCATCCTGATCTCCTTCAACTTCCTGAGGCTGATGGGATTGAGTGTAAATCAGTAGACATGGTTTCGGTTTCAAAAATAGTACAATTAGACCATGGTTAGGTATCTCATGTCTGTAATCCAACCTAGCCCCTTGACTCACTAGATTGAAGGATTTTTGGGGGTGGGCATAATTTTCTTTTCTTTTGATTTAATGATTTTGTACATAAATAATTTGATGCCGTTTTGCTTTGATTTACCACTTTGTTTCTAGTTATCTTTTGTTTTGAATAAAGAGGCAAACTTTTGGTTGCATGGAAAACATCAGGGTTCTTGATTAACTGGAATCTTTGGGAAAAGACTGTGCGTTTTATTTTGGAAATGTCTTCTAGTAGGTAGTTTTCCTAATTGGCCATGCATTCATTGAAGCCCTGCTTAACCCCTGTAAATAACTTAGAATTAAGAGGTCTGGAATACTATTTCAAGGCTCCATCCATTTCATATCTAAGATGTCCTAGGGAGTGATATCAAAAGGCCCATGGAGAGGAAGCAAGGTAAATAGTTTATTATATATAAATGATCCCATGCCATAATTTCAAAAAGCCTAAAGGATGTTAAGAGTCAAAACTCCTTAAAGAAGCAATACATATCAAAGCAAAGTATCAGAAACATGAATTTCAATCTGCCAAAAGTTCTTCTTCGTCCGTGAGCTAAAAAGTAAATTCTTCTCTCACACAAAATGACACTATGGATAGAAGAGCCTGAATAAAATTCAGAAAGAAAGACAGATGGAGTACTCAAAAGAAAAAAAGTTCAAACGGCGCAAAAGTGAAATTGGCATGGGAACGAGGAACAAAGGAATAGTTCTGTTTACCATATGTTACGATCCTGTGGTGTCCAAGCTAGAAACTACCAAAGACAGAGGTAAAATAAATTTCACCTATTAAGCCTCAAAAGAGTTATTTGGACTTTCAAATATTTTGGGTGTTCCCATTTCCAAAAGAATGGACTGCTTCTCGATGATTTAAATGCATGTGTTTTCCATCTTAGGAATACAAGCATCTAGAAGAATTCAACTTATGAGATAGATGATTAAATAGTATTTTAATTGGGAAGAAGTTAAGTTAGAAATCTGGGGTTCACCAGGTAGTCACCAATTGTTGCAGCTACAACTTTTTTCCCAAAATTCAAAAAATTTCGGTACCCTCCTTTAACTCATTTTGGCTCAGCTTTTGGGTTTGCTTAATGTTTTTCGCAAAGATTATTTTTATGCCAGTGATGTTTCACTATTTGTTTTAGTCTTGCCTTTCCATCAGAAGCATTTTGGATGTTTAAGTCGAAAGTCTAGTCATCTACGCGCCCGCCTTTGCAGAGAAGTAACAAGAAACCGAGTCCGATTCCATATTTGTTTTCTCCGATGCTTTTATTTATTTGTCTCAATTGGTGGTTTGTTGGAATACTGCTGGAACGTATTGTCTCTATGGTTTCTGCAGTTGTGAATGGCGCATTACGAAGTTCCCCGATGATTGCATTAAATTTTTCGACCCCGCCGTTTTGTTTCACTGATCCTTGAGATTTCAGCATTCACCGTTGCGGCTTTGAAAAGCGTTGTCTTTCCGGCATAGTTTGATTTTATTTTCCACGGAACCGATGTTTTTGGTCAAATTCATGTTGGTTTTTTCTCTGATTTTTTCTAGTCTGTGGAACTTGGTTTCTTTTGTGTTTTTGCCGTTGTGGCTCTCCAGCTTTCTATTGCTCCGACACTTTAATCTTGCGAGCTCTGATGCGATTATCGTTTTGTTTCTGGTGCCAATGAATTGGCGGTTCTCCTAACTATTTCATCATCCGACGTTATGGAGGAAATGTTGATTTGGTTGCCGATCCCTTTTTTTTTACCGCCTGATGACCTTTTTTCCCGCCGATTATAGTTGGCCCGGGGTATATATATAGTGGGTTGGGTGGTTTATTATTTTATTATTATTTTTGGACTTTCTCTGCGCTGTCATTTTTGCTTGAGCAAACCAGGATTCTCGCTGTCAGTACCCTCACTCCCAGGTGGCTCCGCCATGGAAGCTCAACGATTTTCCTCCCACCAGTCGTGTAGTAGTGCCAGGTAGGCCCTTGTGCTTGTTTTCCCATTCCATTCAATTGGACGAGCTAATTTCTTGTCTCCATGGTTAGGGTTTTACTTAGGTTCCTGTATTGACATGTATATATTCTGAGGTCATTGGTGTGACTGTTAGTGGAGGGGGTGGGGGGGTTTGTGGTTTACTTGATGTTTTCTTCCATGACCGTTATGGTCATACAACCTACGCTCGATTGTTGGGGAAACCGGTGTAGACGACCGTTACGTTGTCCGCACCAGTTTCCCCCATTGTGTGTTTGGTCGTCCGGGGGACTTTCATGGTTTTCTTATGAGGCCATGATGATTGGATCCACTATTCAGCTGCTCTCGTCTTCACAAACTAGGACCTGTTTGATGTTCCTTTTCCCGCTTGGGCGACCCTGTTCACGGTTGAATTCGAACCCCAAACCGATCTGGGGTAGGATCGCATTTCCTGGTATAAGATGGACCTTGAAATGAGCATTTACAGTCTTCTGGGGACTGTCACTGGTAGCACCCCTTTTGAGATTTTTAGATTGGGTTCTTTTTGTTTCCACATGATGTGTAGGTCATGGCGCTAAGAGAGGGTTTAGGACTATTTTTGTGTTGACAAAGGCTGTGTTTGCTCAATCCGAGCTTTGTTGGACTAAGCTATTTTTATTTTTGGGTAGGAGCATTTGTTTGAACATGTTTTTCTTATTCTTTATAACTACAGTCATGTTTAACGCAGAAGATGTAAATGCTCATATTGTTGTCTTTATCTTTAAAAGTTGTTCGGAAATGACCTAACAGAACCTAAAATACATTTTTGTATATGACAAGGAAATTCCTCGGAACTTAAGATGTCTAAACGTCAAAAGAAGAAGGCTCCCATGGTCAAAGAAGAACCCGAAGTCGAGGTCATCACCAGAGTCGAATATACTTACGAAGACACCAAATGCATAATTGGTGTGGAGCCCGAATATCAGTGGGGAGAAATATACAGATTGATTATGCGCCGAGAGGTGCCTGACATAGGTTTTGAGGAAGAAAACATCTACGCCAACATAGATAGGTATTCATTAATGAATATTGCTACGATACTTGAGCTCTTTCCATTCTCAGAGGTGATTGGGTGGATTCTTCCTAGGGTAGATGTGACCACCATGATTCTAGAAAATGTTTATAAATAGGGTTATGCTACTTATAGCCCTGGATATGTAGCCCCAGCCTACCACTTGCCAGAAGCGCAAATATATTTGAATGAAGACTAACTGAAAAGCATCAGGATGGACCTCGTTGAGACACTCAAAAGGATTCTCATGCCTAGAAAAAACTTTAGAACCAATCCAACTAGAGAATATGACACTACAAGTCTAAGAACCCCTTACAGGTTCATTGCCTTAATGCTGAATAGGATTTTCGGGAGAGCCCACGGTAAAAGCTTCAAATTGGAATGGGTGCCGATAATTTTCTATGTTGCAACATAGGGGACCATTTTCAACTAGGCCAACATTGTGTCCAATAGCCTCTCGGCCTACATGGCATCAGCATTAGGAGGGGTTTCCCAAAAGAGATTAGAGTTCTACATGAGCTCCATACTGATTGATTGCATACTATGCAATCAACCTTTCCCCAACCTGAGGTGCATCTGGGACCAGGAAAGAACACTAGTTTACTTAACATACAAGCCACTGTGGGCCCACAAATACCACCGTAACTACAAGGAAGTGTGTGAGAATTTCATTATGCCATTGTACACCCTGATTTTCTTGAAAGAATGTGACTGCATGTCGGAGGAGGCATTGTAGGTGATTGAAGAGTATGCAGACTATTATTTGACTAAAGATGGAATATATTTCATAATGTTTGGATGCTCTAGAGCTCCCTCACTACTGCCGAAGTATGCCACAGACTATGTAATCCATAAAGAGGTAGTTAGGAAAGTCTTTTTAGATGGCATAGGAAGTTTTTATTTGAACATAAGAAGGCAACATTCCCTCCTTTGCCTTTCAGATTGGAGAGTTACAAATTTACTAGGGTAAATAAGGCCGATGAATTCATGGAGGAGTTGGAGAAGTTCCATTTTAGGGAAATACCTTTCCATAGGAATGACTCCCGGAACAAGGTTGCAAAGCAATGCAAAGAGGCGAATGTACACTTTGAATACACTAGCCACTGGGACAGAGAGAAGGAAAAGGTTTAAAAAGAAAATCACCACCAAAGGTGGAAAGGGACAGGACGAGCAGGAAAAGGCCGAGGAGGAGGAAACCAGGAAAAGAAATAAAGAAGCTCAAAGGTTAGCCCAAGAAGCCGAAGGTTGGCTAAAAGGAGAGGAGGAGGAGAAAAGAAGAGTTGCACAAGAGGCAGCCAAAAAGGTAGAAGAAGCTGCCAAAAGTGAAGAAGAAGAAAGAAACAGAAAGATAGATGAGGAGCTTAAGAAGTAGTAGGCAGAGAAGATAAAGTTGACACAACAATCAGCTTCTAACATAGCAGACAACCAGGCTCAGGACTTGGAAAAACCCAACATTCAATATCCTAAAGTACCCACTACTATCACACCAGGACAGTCTATGGCCCCCACCCTTAGGCTAATCCCCTTTGAACAGAAGAAAGGGGAAGAGGTACCTGATTTTAATACTATCTTTTATGATAAAGAAAAGAAAAGGATAGTAAAGAGAACCGAGAGGAAGGTTGAAATCGGGGGGCTGTCTGGTAAGATGATAAATGATACAACCATTGTATGCAGGACAGACAGAGACCCTAGGTTCACTTTCAGAGTGGGGCCTGCATTGATCCATGCTTCAGAGGACAATGTAGATAAAATAATGACGGATCTAAAGCAGTCAAAGAAGTCTTCTTCTCAACTCAAAGATACCTTGAGAAAGGAAAGAGAAGAAAACAATAGGTTAAAGAGAAAGTTTGAGGACATGCAAAAGGAAATCAAGTCTTCAAAAGCTGAACTTCAGGTCCTCCAGATAGAGAAAAGATATATGGAGACTACCCAAGACTATCTGGAGAAAGTGCAGCAGGAATATCAAGAGTTGAGGGCAGAAAAGGAGCAGCTGCTAGGTAGGATAAGGGATTTGGAGTTGCAGAAGATTACCTTGGAGGAAGGTGAGAGGCAATCTCAAGTGCAGAAGGAATAACTTCAAGAGTAGATTACCTCATTGACAGTAGCTTTAATGGAGACCAAGGAACAATAGGTTAGTCTTCAACCTTTCAAGGAACACGTTTTGGCACAGAGAACCAAGATGCTTCAGCTGCAGGTGGCCATAGAGGAGGAAATATGCAGTGTTTTGCAAGTAGACAGCCAGTTGGAGGAGATTTTGGAGACCTCCTCATATTTTGTTAATAGATCTTAGAACATCCTGGAAGTCCTGACAGGAAGGATGGCAAGGTTAGCAGCTAATGAAGAAACTCCTGCAGAGTTACCTTCAAAAGATCAACAAGCTCTCAAGCAGGACTACGATTTGTTGGAGTTCACCATCAACATAGTCGAAGAGTTCAAGAAAGCTGTTAAAAAGACAAGAGGGGCATGCACATGATTCTTCAGGAGGCTTATGATTACCTATAATCAATGCCAGATAGAGGTTGAGCAAAGAATGGATGCTTTTCTAGACCACAGCCTGTTTTTGGAAATTTTGCAAAGAAGGTATCATGAAGATGAAAAAAGAATACAACACATTAAGGCTCTAGATTTATAGAACCTAAGGAATGAGGTAGACCATTCCACGATTAGTGTATAGCTGTTAGAAGATCAGCTTTGCCTAAGCACAACTAGAATAGAAGCCATCAGAAACCAAGCTGCAAAATTCAAAATAAATATTCGATTCTTGGAACCTTCTGAATTTGAAAGTATTGCTTCAAAGGCTTCAGCATGGAAGAAATTTTTGAATAATCAAGCGGGGCCCTCATCATGAACATTTGTTCACTTTTGTAGTATATTGTAAATTTTATAAACACTCAGTGAAAATAAATTTTGGGAGGCGAAGAGTTGGGGAAGCCCAAGAGTCACTCTTGGGCAGCCCAACAGTCTTATTCTTTTGTATAAATATAGAAGATTTAGATGAGAAGGGGAGTTTTTCCTAGTTAGATTAGTGAAGAGATATTGTAAGAAGAACTACTTCCTTTTGCAATAAAGAATTACAGTTTTCCTATTGGAGAAAGTTTGGTGGGATGTTCAAATGTTATGCTATGGATTTGTTGAAGAGGAACTATTTCGTTTTCATCTTTTGTCAACTAATTGTGAGATCGTTCTGACTTTTAGGACCTATGTTCTTGTTTGAATGATTTCTGGTTTATTTTATGAAAATGCCACCATGAGTAATGAATGCTGTTCATAAGCAATTGGCTATCTAGTTGTTTAAATACCTTTAATTGTTCATGTGTTTTTGGAAGAAGTATCAGCTATATGTAATTTCTCTTTATAATACATCCACAAGATACATTACTCATTAATAAGTTACTATCTTGCTCCCTGGGGATAGGTAGGTAGTTAGATTTATTTTCTTGCTGTATGTGTGATTTAGATGCTTGAGAGTTTAAGACAAGAGGTAAGAACCTGTGCATCACATTGTGAATACTCTTTGCATTCTCTATCAATATGCATGTTAAATAGGCACTTGCATATCATACTTAAAGTCAAAAAATACAAAAATATATACGGTGGACTAGGCTGTAACCGGTAAAACCTTTTATTTTTGTTACTTGACCTACAGTAGCCAGACCACAAACCAGATGGATTCCCTACACCAAATAGTCACGGGCTAGTTGGGAACGTTGTATGGGGAGAATCCCTTGTTGTTGCTACTTGCAATTTTCCAGGCCTCAACAGGACCCAAACACCCGTAGGTTCGACACATCCGACTTTTGTTCGAAGTATGCTTTGAAAGGAGTCTTTCCTTTCATATATTAGTGTGGCACCCTGTTCTGAATGTATGCTGCAACATGCATGGCTTCATCCCACAAATTTGCAGCAAGCTTCTTTGACTCCAACATACAGGTGGTCGTCTCCTTGAGAGATCGGTTCTTCCTTTCTGCTACTCCGTTCTACTAGGGAGTGTAGGGAATTGAATGTTGGGCTTGAATACCACTTTGGGAGCATATGTCCAGCAAATCATTACTGACATACTCCCCTCCATTATCAGATCTTAAGATCAAGCAGAGGCATTTTCGATCAAGGCCTTCAATTCAGAAAATTTTTCACATACTTCTGATTTCATTTTGAGAAAGAAAACCCATGTATACCTTCAAAAATCATCAATAAAAGTAAGGAGGTACCTTGATCCATTCATGGATGTGACAAGAATCGGACCGCTGATATCAGAATGTATCAGCCCCAATATGCTTGTAGCTCGGTTTGCCTTCCCCTGATCGAACTTGTGCTCAGGGTGTTTTCCAATCACATAGCCCTTGCAAATTCCCGTGGTTGACTTGATGATCGGGAGGCCTTCAACCATGAATTATTTCTGTAATTTCTGCAAATATTTGAAATTAAGATGGACAAAACTCTCATGCCACAACCTACTAACCTCATTTCCATGAGTTAGTAGAGTAGTGGGATTTGCATCCGCAACAAAGTGAGAGAACTCATAGGCTTTTGCATGATGATTTGCAAGGCCTTTTGCAATGAGTTTCCCGGATGCAATTTCTGTTATCTCAACATCATTTGGGCTGAAAGAGACTCACTTAGGCATTCTTGTATGTCTCATCTGATAGACACTAAGGAGATTTGCTACTAGAGACGGTACATACAAAACATTAGAAAACAACCATTTTCTAGATCTACAGTACCTTGTCCTTCAGAAATGATGGTGGAGTCATCTCCCATGTGGATGGGAATGGATTTTCGAGTCTCCAAGGATGAAAAGGAGTCTTTTTAAGCCATCATGTGATTCAAATATCCACTGTTAATCAACAATGATTTGGACTTCGAAGTGCTTTCCATGAGGAAATGATCTTTCTCATGCTATGGTTCCTGATCTTGGTGTTCTCTCCTCTGAAAGCTCTACGGAAGATTGATGTGATTCCTCTCAAGGAGAGAGGCTGCTTCATCAATATTTTTCTTCATGTAGGCATGTTCATGTTGAAAACCATTCTTGCAGTAAGAACACTTGACTTTTTCTTTCCCATTGTGCCCTTTTCCTTTGTTCTTCCTTGAACCGGAAGATTCGTCATGCTACTGGTTTTCAACTGTAGGCTTGGGAGCATCAAATTTAGTTTTCTGATTTTTTTGTTGGTTTCCTTTACCCTTCATATCTTTGGGCCCCAAGACATGGAGGGCTTGATCACGGGAAGATCGAATGATCCCCATCTGGACAATTTTGTCATGTTCATTAGTTAGGGACTCAATGAAGGCATTGAGTGTAGGCATCTTCCATCCAGGGGTTGTGAGATTCCACACACAGAATGTAGAAACAAAAACTGAATAATCAGCCCCAAGTTTTCAAAGGATGGCAAGGATGAGCTGATCATCCTCTTTCTCCACCTTGCATTGCTTCAAGAGTAAAACAATATGCTTGAACTTTGTAAAGAAATCATTCAGAGTCTCGAAATTGGAAGGTTGGAGAGACATGAGTTCATTTTCGAGTTGGTAAACTCTCAAGTCATCATGATTTTCATATAGAGATTCCAATTTGTCCCATATTTCTTTCGGTGTCTTCAGATCCGCAAGATGGAAGAGAAGGTCTTCAGAAATAGAGAGGCACAAGAAACTGAAGGCTTCATCCTTCTTGTTCAAGAATCTTGATTTTTCTATGGCAGATCCAGGCTCAACTTCAGTGTCCATGGCGACTATAGAAAGTCCTTTGGATTGCAACTGAATCTCCATTTTAATTTTCTATGAGTGGAAATTGTATGGAGTCAAGAGATCTACTGAGGAGGCCATCTGGATGGCTGTAGTGAATGCTTCACCTGTAGAAACCTGAAAATCAAAACAGAAAGGGAAAAATAAGGTCGGACAGCCTACAAATTCTAGGCTTTCATCACACCCAGCATAGTCAATCAAGCAAGCTTGATCAACAAGTTCTTTACTTGGGATATTGAGTGGTAAGCCTTGGCTTTTGGTGCAATACTGGAATTTTGAGCTATTGCTCAATTTTCATGGAGAAATCTATCAAAAAGCTTGTTTTTGAGAGATAGATCTTCGTCCTGCTGTATGCTCTGATGCAATATTATTCTTGCACATTGATATAGGAACAAATCATCAATCTCATCAAAGAATAATAAACAAATAACTCATGAAATGGTGTTAATTAGAACTGGAATTGGTTTCCTCTCTCTATATTTAATAAAAAATGAATGGTTACAATACCAATGTCAAGAAATAGCTTGAATCCATGAGAAATTCGAATACCTAAGGAGGAAATTCGAAATCATGAGTGAGTCTGGCTTAACTCACAGTCAGCTATTCAATCACACTCAGTTAACCACTTGAAAAAAACCCTAATTGACTCCACAAACCCTAACTGAATTCGAAGTGGAATAAATGACTGAATCTCAACTAAAGGAGATCAAACACATCTCATAGCAAGCCAACCATCAAGTGCTAGTGTTCCATGACTTCAATGAACCCGATGAGGTTAACTGAAGCTAAACTGATCATCAGAAGTTGGTGGAGGCACCTTGTTGACTCTAGATCATTAAATAATAATAAATAATCATTAAATAATCATTAAATAATATATTTAATGAGAGGTGAGAGGAGGCACCTTAACTGACTGGTTAAACTGATTGTAACCATCAGTTAGCAATTAGGTGCATTAATATCACTCAGATCACCCCCGGAGTGCTCCAGTTAGCATCCTTGACTGTAAGAGAAGGCTAAGTTAGCCTCCTTGACTGTAGGTAGGCGTGGGTGTGACTGGGTGATGGCAATTAATGCTCCACTGATGTCAATTAATGTCAATTATACTTAGGATAGTAGTTTAACTAGGCCAATTTGACTAAAAAGAGTGTGTATGATGGTAAATGTATCCAACAACATTCTCTTGGAATGCTATATCTTCATGACTGATGGCCTACTGGATCTGGAATGATACATAGCTGTATGAACTCATTGATGGAGAGTCAGAGTCTCTGTGGTATAATAATGCTACATCAATCATAAATCTATATAGAAGCACTGCTAGGCCTTTTGAACACTGTCTCCAACACAACCTAGAAATCACAAGGGACATAAACCTATTTAGGTCCCTCGAATAGACTCATCAATGTGCTAGAGTCAGGTGACATCCAGTGTCTTTGACCAAATACTGCACAGAACAATACCCTGTACGAATCTCAACGGTGCGATGATGTAGCTGGAGTCGAGCACGTGAGAAACAACCATCCCGAGAGGCACTAAGAACTCCTCTCAAGTGGTCCGAGGAACTCATCAATAAGGTTAATGAAACCAAGATACAAGGACCTTTGGGTCTATCCTCTGGAATATGTGTGTTGTCGTCAACAGAGGGAGACCTGCCCCAGGTCAAGGCAATGGTGTTTCCTTGGCTAGAAGCGTGAAGGAGATAACTGAAAGATGCGAGACAATCTATGGACTGACCCACTCAGTGGGGAGAGGGGGGGGCAGGGAAATATTTGAACATGGGTAGGGGGAGTGTATTAGACTCAAACTTCCTTGTTCAGAGTATGACGACAGGGCGGACCAAGGAGCAAATGAAAATAACTAATGGGAATGGGATCATAGCTGTAATACCGGGAATGCTACTGCAGATGGGAAATACTTGGGGGAGGTGGAAAATTTTGATATTTATGGAATCCAATGAAGACACATTGCAGAGTATTCTGAACAAAGGCGACCCAAAGGGGGAATGCTTCCAAACTGTTTTCTATGGGGTGGTGTTTAGAGACACCGTTGTGGTAAAATCTCATGGATTTTTGGGTACTCAACTTGCTCATATCTCATCTTATCACCCTCAATATTATGGAGAAACTGAGATAGTAAACAAATGTTTGGAAGGGTACCTTTGATGTTTTGCAGGTAATAAACAAACACAATGGGTCAAGTGGTTACCCTTGGAAAAATGGCGGTATAACACTTCCTTCCATACATCATAAAAAATGACCCCATTTATGGAACTTTATGGCTATAATTCACCATCCATCACATATTCACCAAGAGACTCCTCTAAGCTTCAAGAAATGGAATACCACATGAAGCATCAACAACAAGCTCTTCAAATCTTAAAGTACAACCTAAATATAACACAAAATCGAATGAAACAACAAGCAGATCAACATCGCAGTGAACGGAGCTTTAATGTGGGGGATTGGGTGTTTTTAAGACTACAACCATACTAACATATGTCCATGAAGAACACCAGGAAGGATAGTATATTATCACCTAAATACTACTGTCCCGACAAGGTGTTACAAAAGATTGGTAGTATGGCCTACAAATTGGAACTACCTCCATCTTCATGAGTCCATCCACTTTTCCATGTTTCCTATTTAAAGAAGTTAATTGGTGACAAGCTACCAGTTCAAATGATATTACCTGAACTTGATGAGGAAGGAAAAATCATCTTGGAGCCTGAAGATATTACTGAAATAAGAACTAGACATCTTCAAAATCAACCAATTCCATATGCATCTCATTAAATGGAAGAACTTACTAGCGGAAGATTCAAAATGGGAATATGAGTCCTTTATACAACAACATCCAGAACTACTTCAGCATTAATGACAACACTTTTTGAAGGGGAGGGGCATGTTAATTCCTTAATGACGGCACATTACCCCATATAGTGTGGTGCAAAAATTTCTATATTGTGGTGTTTTACATATTATTTATGTTGGCTTGGGTCTATTAGTTGTTATTGTATACGTTTGTCTCCTATATATAGGAAGGAGATATTCTCATTTTAGTCATAATCTTGTGTACTCAGTGCATTGTGTAATGAGGTTCCTCCCTTGAAGAGGATTAGTATTTATTTATTTTATTCATTGTTAAGGTGTGGAATACTCTCATATTGTCTATTTATTCTCTTTTTATGCCATTCTGGGACTTGGTTGCATAAAATTTGTCTTGTGGAATATCCACATTAGTTTATATGTCATTAAATGATGAATATTTTTTGTTGTTATATAATAAACAAAATCTCTCACAATGTTCACTTTTTCACCAAAAATATTAACACCACTTACATATCCCCACATACACTACTCTTTTACACCACTATTTGAGAATGGAGGATTTTCCAAACCCTTCAGAAACAATGGTCACTAATGTAGGGATAGAATTTCATTTTTCTTGTAGTGTCTCCTCCTTGTGAAAGGCATGCACAATCAAATTTCACAAACAATTCAATATTCTAACGCAACAACTAAAAATCTCAAAGCAATCACTCAAACATTTGTTGTTGAAGATAAAGGGTTATGATTCCGATGGGTTTCAAATTTGTTGTTCATTGATGGAATCTAAAATCGATATGTCAAATTGTTTGTTTTATTTTCATTTATATTTTAAGAAATGTATCCCATTTTCCATAATGAGGATATTTCTATATACAAATCTTAGTGTATCAATGAATTTGGGAAAATGGTATAGTAATGAAGGCTCGAGTCGTTAGAGTCTATTTGTAGTTTCCAAATTTAGGTTCAAAGGTGATGTTGCAAGTGACTTTGAGACACACCATATGATGGTGGCTCCCTCAAGGCTAGATGTGTCATACCCTATTGTCCATTGTTATTGTACTAATAGATGAATTAAAATTAAAAGCATCATTATCATGGCTGCAAAATTTGTGGTGTTCATTATGAATTCCATTGGACCTTGAAGGCAATAACAACAACTTCATATTTGCAAATATTTTTTTTCCTTTTGTTTTTGTATGGATGTCTCCACACTGGCCATTTACATCACATGTTAGTAAAGAATGGAATGTTGTGGGTTGTTGCAAGGATTTTGTGCAAAGTAGGAATAGGTGTAGAATAATTAGGTGTGACTTGGTTGATTTTCTATTCTTAAGTTGACAACTACATTCATGGATGTATCCTCCACTTTTACATCACACTTGCAATCATGAAGTACATACACTTGGTCGATAATATTGTTTTTGCAAATCTACAATAGATAATTTAGGAATTGCAATATATTGTGTGTTGAAAATATCATGATACATGTGCCATCTACCTTTATAATGAAGGATAATGAAGGATTACAATTGGAACTCTTTAGTTGTTGATGTCTATGTTGAGATTTAAACACTAGTTAGCGTTTTAATATTATATATCCTTGAGCCAAAGACACATAGTTGTAGGGCATAATGATGATTTGAATCCCATGCTAGCGTGAGACTAGTGTTGTTGACAATCCAAAAAATGTGGTATATGAGAAGTAATAACATGTGAGCATGAAGTGCAAGTTTTAAGGAATGCATGGTTGCATGAATCCAAGTATCCAAGTGTAAAGAATGCATGATATGTGGTATGTCGAAGAGCATATATTTTTGTTTTAAAATTGTATTTTTATACTAACAAAACAACCCTCAATATCAAAAGTTTCGGTTCCATCAATTCATCACTTAGGACATTTCAAAAGTGATAGTGAATTTTTAAAAATTATGGATTATTAAATATAGAATATAAATTGTTTTCCAAACTTTGGAAAAGTAAAATATTAATTATTTATGTTCTGTCAATTCTTTGCTTAGCCAATCATAAAAGTGATTTTATTATTTTTTTAATTTTCAAGAATTTGTTTTTGGAAATCTTTCAAATACTTCACTATAATCTATAGATGGTAAATAGAGAAGAATGATGTCTATGGTAACAAATCCTAAATTTGAGGGAATAAAAAAATTTAACTCATGACCTTCTAAAATTTAGAAGAAATACCTCACATCTAGCTCATAACAACTAAGCTAACATTTAAGATTAAATTTATATTATTATATGTAAAAATTAAATTTAGTATAGCTTTTTTTCCAAACTTTAAAAACAAATAAAATAATAAAAACCTTCTCAACTTCCTTCCCCAATCATTTGATTATATATGTCCGTGAATCAATTTAAAATAATTCAAGACTGTCGTGAATCTTGTGTATAGTTATATGGGTAGTTCTCTTAGTTTGTGTTGTCATAGACTATAGGTAGAGGCATGTTTCCTTGTGAGATCGGTTGACCCATCAAGAATTGTAGGAGTTTAAATACGTTTTAATTTCTATCAAAAAAATATATCTCTACTAATTTAATATGAAGTAGCAAACATGTTACTTACCTTCTATATCAAATGATTTATTTTGGATTATATCCCATAACCAACCAAATCCCACTCCTTTTTTTAAAATATCAAGAGGATTGAGACAAGGTTGTCCTTTGCCTCCAGTTCTCTTTTTTTTGGTAATTGAAGGCCTGACCAGGATGATCTCTAAGGCTAGATAGGATGGAATTTCTTTGGTATGAAGAGCTTTGATTCTCTCAGAATCACTCATTTACGCTTTCTCAGTGATGTGATCTTGATTGGTACATACAATCTCTGTGAATGAAGGTATCTTCATGAAATTCTGATTATTTTATGTTTAGCTTCATGTATGGAGATAAGTATGGAAAAATCGTGTATCTATTAGCATAATGTTTTTGTTGATACTATGAATTCCCTGATTTCTTTGGTTCAGTATAAGGTCTCTAGTTTGGAGGCCGGTTTTAGGTACCTGGGTTATTTTCTTAATCCAAACAAGTATAAAACTGATGATTGGATGTGGCTTGTGAAAAAAATTGAAAAAAAATTTAACAATTGGTAGTTCAAATTCCTTTCTTTAGGAGAAAGAATTACTCTAGTAGGATTCTAGTTTTATGGTTTTCACTAATCTTGATTCCTAAATCAATTATGAATTCTATTAGATAAAAAAAAATCCATTTCTTATGGGTTGGTTAAGGTATGTAGAAAAAAATTCATTTAGCCTCTTAGGCGCAACCTTCTTTGCTTAAAGATCTTGGTGGCTGAGGTATAAGGAATTTATTTGGTTTCAACATGGATCAATGCATTAAGAGCATGTGGCATAGTCTCTTTGATAAAGGTTTATGGAGCCAGGTAATTAAAGAAAAATACTTCAGGAATGTTCCTTTTTTGAATTGGTTCATAGTTTCTGAATTGGATACAAGAGGTGTATCAATTATATGGAATAACTACTTAAATTTCACTAGATTAAAAAATGGACTTCTTGGGACATTGGAAATGGAAAGAGCGTCCTTATTGGTATTGATCCATTTATAGGCAATAAGGGGATTTTTTTTATTCATGGGGAAATTATTGATAGTCTTAAAGAAATTGGTTTCTCTACACTAAACCAAATTAAGAGACCCCGACGGGTTGTTCTTAAGGGTCATTATTGGTTAAATTCCAAGGATATTCGATTGCCATTTATTAGGCTTCAAAATGGGATAATTATATTGATAAAATATTTATTTGTAGGTATCAAATTGAATGATTATGAGGATATAATCATGTGGGTTTGGGACAAACAAATGGCGATATTTCAACAAATATTTCTTATGAAGCTATCATCAATTCAATATCCACGTCAGATCATAGATGGTGGTATAGAAAGCTATGGAACTGGACGATTCCATGAAAGTTAAAATGTATTGTCTTTTCTTGTTATTACTAAAAGAAAAATTGTTAACATGGAAGAATCTGATGAAGAGGGGTTGGAAGGGTCTTGGATGTTGTGCTTTATGTAAAAAATGTTTTTGATTCAGTTGATCATATTTTCATTTTCTGTTCCTTCAATAGAGAAGTATGAACATAGGTCTGTGAGGATTTAAAGGTGGAATCTTTGTGGGGTTTTAATAGTATGGAAGAAAGTTTCAAATTTTGGTTTCAAGAAGAACTTATTTTCAAGTTCTTGTCAATTTTTGTCAATTGGTCTATATGGATTTGGACAAACAAGACTATTTTTGAAGATGATTTACCAAATGTTAGTTTTTGTGCTCTGAAGAGTATTGGTATTTTTAGAGACTCATGTTCGATATAAGTATAAAATACCTAAGATGTTGTATCCTCCCTCTTTCACTCCTTTCAATACTATTGGTTTTCTTATGGAGCCTCACAAAGTGGTAAGTGTGGTTGTGGGATGTTATTAAAATTAAATATGGATCATGTTATTGGCTTCTAGATGAATGGGGGTGTTGGAAGTAATACTAAGGCTGAATGCTGGAGTGTGTGGGGCATTTTAAGATTTTCTAAGGTGTTAGAGATTGATTCGATAAGTATATTTGGTGACAATAATTACCATTGAATGGGCAAATGACCAATTCAATCTCTAGGTTTTTCTTCTAAAACATTGGGGGTGCTAGAGTGAAATCTCTATTTAGCTCCTTTTATTATATCTCTCTTGCACAAATTTCAAGATCTTTCCATTATGAAGTGAAATATCTATCAAAGAAAGGAATCCTCATTAATGAATGTTATATGCACTTTCAGGAATTTTTTGAAGAAGTCCTTATTGATGAAGGTGTGGAACTTCTGGAAACGTTTATGTAGTTTCTGTTTATATTGTAGATATGACATCCTTTTGTTGTTCTTTTTTGGGTTATTTGCTGTACTTAGTTGTGATGAAAGTCTATATGTAGTAGTGTGTTATGTCTCTCTTTTTTCGATTGTTGACCAATTTGAATCCTTAGGGTACTCATAGGCAGGAAAAGTAAAGAGGATATTTATGTGAATATTGTTCAAATGTTCTAGAAATTTTGAAATGATATAATGTTTTCTTTTTCTTTGATCTCAATGGAATATAAATAAAATATGATATATGATTTAAATTATGTTTAGATATAGTTTTTCTTCTTCAATTCACTACTATATATGTTTTCAACCATAATTTTTTTTGTGTTTGCTGCAAATGCCTTTTGACTTGCTCGACCAACCTTTGGTCTGAGAAACCACAACCCAAGGGCATCAAGTCCTGGGCCGCACCAACCCTTAGCATGGTTGGATTTAAATATCGACTCTTAAGAGCAGTGATAAACTCTTCTTGACTGTTTACTGAAACTTAGCATATTTTCAGCCATATTATATACAAAATAATTTTTAAATATATATATTTTTAAACTATATACATTATAATTTGAATAATTTTTTTTCTTCTTGGACTAGCTTAAGTGTTAACTTGTATAATTTCGTATTGGTTAGATGTAGTTTTTTGGTGAGATTGAGTTGGTCTCACCCTTGTATAGGTGTCAAAAAGTGTTGCATGGGTATTGAGACACTTGAATAGCTGAGCATTGGGTGACCCCATGACAGGTGGTATAAGAGAATAGTTTTGTGGAAGTCAAGCTCTTCACCATTATTTTGGAAAAGAATGTGGAAATCAATATTTTACAATTGAACTCACAAAAAATTGCTAGAAGACATGCAAAGATCCACTAAAAATTGGAGACTAAAATTGGTGTATAACACTAACTTGCATTGGATAAGTGTACATAGGTTGAACTTATATAAGAATAGGATGAACAAATATATAATAACATAATATATTTGAATGCTTAAGGAGGTAAGTTGAATCCTCACAATAGCAGGATTACTAAAAGTGAAAACCCCCCTAAGTGCATAAAACACTTTCCAAATCAGTTCAATAAGGTCACGAATTGGATGAATAATGTATGTCAGCTGATAAGTGATGGAAAGTTAATAAACTCATTATTTCAAGAGAGAAAAATATGCAAGATGAGTTGGGAAAAAAACAAGGAAGTTCCCATGTGACTAGCTTTCCCCTTTTTACCTTAAAACCGTTGAAAAGAAGACTAATTCTAGATAAGGCAGGAAGTCGCACTTAATAAATTGGAAAATATTTATATTTGGAAGAATCTTATTGAGAATCTATGATGGGATCTCCTAGATGTTTTTATGTCAAGTTCTGATCAAGTGGTGCAAGTGGATGCCAACTAGCTAGTCTAGAACCTGGGCAATTAACCATAGAGATTAATAAATGTATCATAAGTATGTGAATGGGTATTTTATTATTTTAACACCCCCCCATATTCTTGACTTATGTAAAATAAATATATAAGAGATATATGGCCTATAAACAAGGATTAGTTCCATTTACATACTGCTTGTCCATAAAGACAAGGAAAGAGGCAAAACCACAAGGGAAAATCCTCCCACAAAACATGGGCATGAACAAAAGTTTGTGAAATCTTGTCTTCAAACAATGTTCACCACATGATCATCTATCCCAACCAGTGATTTGATATTGTTGAATGTCTTCTCAGATAATTCATTGCTGAAGGTTTCTGCAACTTGCTCAGATGATGTGTAATAATGCGGTGCAATGGCCTCATCATGCACAAGTTCTTTAATGTAGTGCATATGAACCTCTATGTGTTTGGTCTGCTTCCTCTAAAAGGGGTATGTTAAAATTTGAATAGCACTCTGATTGTCACAAAATATAATTGTGGAAGTGATATACTCAATCCCAAACTCTCTAAGTATTCCTTGTAACAATAAAGATTGAGTAGTTGCATTCACAACTCCTCTGTATTCTGCCTCTGTAGAAGAAAGTGTAATGGCACTTTGTTTTTTACATGACCAACAAATTGCTCCATATGCAAGCATAAACACATATCCATAATTTGATTTTCTATCAATGCTATCACCAATGCAATCATAATAAGTAAAACCAACAAAATCTAGATCATATTTTGCAACATAGTGAATTCCATGTTAGGCTTGGTTCATTGCACAAAGTGCAAGATTCTCTTTGCTTCCCTCCAATGCATATCATCTGTATTCTCCATATGTCTATATTCCACACTCACTACATAATAAATATCAGGTCAAGTGTGAGTCAAATAGAGAATACAACCAACTAATTGTTTGTACATACTATTGTTCACCAAGGGAGTTGAATCTGCTTCTTCAAGCTTAACTCTTGAAAGGAAAGGAGTCTTGGTTGGCTTGAAATATTTCATGTTGGAATTTTTTATCAGTTATGAAACATATTTATACTAATTTAATTTGATTCCAAGGTCTAATTGAGAAATATCAAGCCCCAAGAATTGGTTCAACAATCCCAAATCAGTCATGGAGAAAGCATGGTTCAAAGCATCCTTCAAGGAGGCAATTTATTTCATGGAACTTCTTGTCATCTTAAGGCCATCCACATACAAGAAAATAAAAATGATTTAAACATGAATCATCTTAAATGAGACATTTGGATCATACTTTCATCTACTAAGGTTCTACGATAGCAGAAATCCATCAATTTTGGCATACAAAGCTCTAGGAGCTTGTTTTAGCTCATATAGTGATTTCTTCAACCTACACACAAGAGATGAATTAGTAATGAAACATTTTGGATGTTGCATATATATATATTCCTTGAGATATCCATGTAATAAGGTAATCTTTACATCCATGTGATGTACCTCCCATTGCTTGGATGCTGCAATGGCCAAAACTAGTCTTATAGAGTCCATCTTTGCTAATGTTGCAAAGGTCTCATTGTAGTCAATGCCTTGGAATTGAGAGAATAACTTGGCCACTAACCTTACCTTATACTTCATAGGAGAGCCATCAACAACAAACTTTCTCTTGAATATCCATTTTCACTTTAATAGCTTTCTCCCTCGTGGGAGAAAGAATAGTTTCCATGTCTCATTCTTTTGGAGCGAATGGTATTCTTCTTTCATGGATGTTTGCCATCTTGGATATTATAAAGCTTCTTCATATGTTTGTGGATCAGACTCGATCATAATATAAAACTTCTCATCAAATCTTGGGTCTTTTATAGAGAGGGCACTCTCAAACTAGGATATAGATCTCCTATTCTTAGAATAATCAAACCAAAGTTACCTACATTTGACATTAATTAATCATTTTTGTGTTATTACCTAGATTTCTACATTCCATTATATGTTAGTTGCCTTCCACATGTCCTAGAAGTCAACACATGCTAAAAATGAGTCATGGAGCGCTTGGGAAACATCCTGGAAACAATTTTAGCAAGTCTGCTTTATTCCTAGTTCCTTAAAGCGCATATTTTCTTTCTCTGAAAGTTTCCTCGCTTTATAGTTGTTTTAAGGCCAAAAGGAAAAGCTAGTATAGGTGTAACTTCCTTGTTTTTTTCCCACATCATCCTCCATATTTTTCTCCAATTAAAACCATGTATGATTTGTCTTTCCATCCCTATTTATATTTCCCAGTTGACTTAGCAAATTCATGAGCATCTTCATAGATTTGGAAATTGCTTTATGCACTTATGAGTGATTTGACTAGTTTTGGTAAGCCTGTTTTTTGGCTATTTCGAATATCATCCTTATGCATTCGAACCTATCATGTAATTATATATTTGAGCAGCCTATTAGTTCACAATGTTTTCTATTGTACACTTAATACAGATTAGTGTTATGCTCCAATTTCAGTCTCCTTCGGTGTGAATTTTGCGTGTTTGATTAACAATTTTGTGAGTGTTATTGTTCTATCTCTTGGGTTCAATTTCCACATGGTATCAGAGACTTTGTAGATCGATTTCTCTCCTTCCATATTTCTATTGCAAGTTTGACATCTTTACCGGGAGTGCATTCTGCTGACTGGAGGGCACAGTTACTGAGCTATGGACCAATCTCAAAAGATCATCTTGACTCCATTCAATTTCTTTGAGTGGAAAGATGAGATGGAGATATTGTTGAGAGCGAAAGGTATCTACAGGGTGACCATGTCAACTGAGTCAGAGCCCGATGTAGCTGCATAGAAAATTAAATGGCACAATAGGAGGGATGAGGCCTATGGTCTTTTATGTCTGATCATTTCAAGAGACCTCCCCTCTTCCATCTTAATGGATTGACATCACCTAATGAAGTGTGTGAGAACCTTCAAGAGATTTTTGGAAAGACAGATGAGATGAGACGACATCAAATCAAGAATGAGCTGATCTCCTTGAGTCCCAATAGCTTCAAATCATTGCAACTGCACTTTTCCAAGTTTAAGGATGAGCTGATCTCCTTGAGTCCCAGTAGCTTAAAATCATTGCAACTATACTTTTCCAAGTTTAAGGCTCTTGTTTTGCAGTTAAAACAATGTGGGATCGAAAAGAGGGAAGAGTAACTAGTCTTGGCCATACTCTCTAAGATTGGTACTAACTATTCAGTGTTTGTTTCGACCTTCCATGGCACCAAGTTAATAGCACGAGCCTAGAATATGCCTAAGCTTACAGAGTTCATGGAATCCCTCACATAGGAACAAGATATGTTGGTGATGATGGGCATCATCAAACCTTCCAAAGAGTAAGATTTGGTTGATGGAGATTCAAGGGTGGATTCAAAAAGAAAGAAAAAATATTAAAAACCACCTGAGCAAAAGAGAGACAAGTTAAAGTCTTAAGAGAATCCCCAAGGCTCCAAGAAGAACTCCTAGAAGAAGAAGAATAAAGGAGAAATGAGCAAGTGCACATACTACAGTAAGGGCTATCATCCTGAGAGATATTGTATGAAGAAGCAAATTGATATGTTGACCCAACTCCTGGAGAATACTAATATCTCCCTTCATGATTGCTCAACAAAGAGGGAAGGAGGATCAAATTCAGAAGATAGAGAGAGAGTACATGCCT